>JAAGKR010004340.1:0-62352 GCA_011419295.1 Clarias macrocephalus | reverse complement strand
ACACACACACACGTACACGCGGCCTGGAATTCCAGAGAGCAAGTGCAACAGGGTTCAAATTATTATGCAAATTTTATCATCATAAAGTAGAAACTTTTTCCAATTTTCTGAGTTTTGCTTACCATCATTTGTTGCTAGTTTGTGGCCACCAAAGTACAAAGCAGAGAGGCCACGCCTCCTTAACTGACCCCCAGACAAAAAGTCCCAACAACCAAACCCACTGCTTCTTGACTGATGCCTAACAAAAGAAGCCACACCTGCCTAATTGAATAGTATATTATTATGCATTGCCTCAAACCTTTTAATTTAACATGCTATTCTGAATCATCTGCTGTGTTGTAGATATTACAATTGATTTAATCTTTAAACTTTTTATTGGAGGGGAGTGGTGGTTAATGCAGCTAAGGCACTAGGTTGTCGGTTTGAGGATCTGGGTTTGAGCCCTGCTGCCACTGGGTGCAGTCCCAAGTCTCCCAATAAATTGGGAGAGTTGGGTCAGGAAGGCCATCCGGCATAAAGTGTGTGTGTGTGGATCGGATGGTCTGCTGTGGCGACCCCTTGACAGGAGCAGCCGAAAGAAAATTTAATATTGGAAACCAGCATAATGAATTCCATACATTATCATGGGGCCTGGATCCTATTCCGGAGGCTAGTCTGGCCTCCGAGTGGCGCAGTGGTAAAGGCGCTCGCCCTATCATCCGGAGATCGCTAGTTCGAATCCCGGGTGGCGAGATCTAGAGATTACAGCCGGATCTCTAGAGAGAGCTGATTGGCCGAGCTCTCTCGGAGGGGAGGGATGAGAGGGACTTGGTGCTCCCACATTAATCACGGCTCTACAGCCAGTCAGGGGCGTATGTGAGCGAGCAGTTCGAAAAGATGCAGTCGGCTGGCGTCATGTGGTTCGGAGGAAACACGTGATAGTCTTCGGCCCTCCCGGCTGAGTGGTAGTAGCCTTAATGTGGGAGCCCCCTAGTGACAGGGAGGAATTGGACACGACTAAATTAGGGAGAAAATCGGGGAAACCCCCCCCCCTCAAAATAAAAGGAAACAGGTCTTTGGACTCTTACATGGGAAGCACCAGAAGGAAACATGGAAACTGCCTGGAGGTGTGAGGAGACGATGCTAAGCACTGTGCCACTGCGCTGTATGGTTGTGGCTGTTTATTGTTGGTGAGATGTTTGTTTATGGTTGTGGCTCTTTGTTGTTGATGAGGTGTTTATAGTTGCAGGTGTTTTATTGTTGTGGCTCTTGTGTTTATTGTCACAGTGGTGTTTAAAGTTTTGGTGGGGTGTTTTTATTCTTGTTTGGGGGGTGTTTATAGTTTTTGTTAAAGGGTGTTCATGGTCTCACTGTTGGTGAGGGTTTATGTTTATTGATGTTGAAGGCGTGTTGATGGTTCCATGTGTTTTTGTTGGACAGGTCTTCTTGGTTTAGATTAGATTAATGAGGCTTTATTGTGCAGTTCTATGTTATGGAGGTTGTTGTGATGCAGGTGTATTCGCTGTATTTTCTCTGTGTGTGAGCCTGCACTTTTCTTTCCTTCTCTCAGTATCACAGCCACTTGTCAATCTTCCATCCCAGAGAGATTGCTAAATAGAAACCAGACCGCTTTCCCTCCACGCACCTCACTTGAAATGTATATTTATAGCCTTCATCTCACCGTGTATGTGTGTGTTTTCCTCTGTCATCACTATGGTGATTAATGAGGTATTAAATTAATCTCAGCCCCGTGTGACACAAACACCTCCATAGAGCTTGTAAGTTCAGGACATTTCGTAACGACTGACCTCTGCAAATTCTCACCAAACTGCAACATTCTGACTGTCGACACCACCGGACGAGCGGCGCACAACGACTGACTAACAGCACACATGCAACTCCGTGTGTTCATGTTAACGGCGATTGGGGGAGTTTTTTTATTTTTTTAAACTGCGTGAGTCTAAAATTGATGAGTCATAGAAAAGAAAGTTCCAGGAATATTTGAGGGCTAAAACTAGGGGCGAGGAAACTAATTTACATTTTTACTTGTTTTTTAGGATGAGGAGATGCCCGAGGTCGAGATCGACATTGACGACCTTCTGGAGGTGAACAGTGAAGACGAGAGAGCTGTAAAATTACAGGCGAGTGCTAACATTCACCCAGGCTGAATTCCTGCCTTTTTTTTTTTTTTTTTTTGTAATAGACTGAAATTATTCTGATTTGTTCAAATAAACATGCTGAGATCTTTGTTTCTCTCACCAGGAATCCCTCACAGACTGCTATAAGCCTACTGATGTAAGTCAACCCCAAGTTTGCATTCCTACTGTGTGTTCTGTTTGTGCCAAGCTCTCGTAAAAGAAATGGTCCTTGGGTTTGTTTTAATGATTTTTAGCATTCTCAAGAAGCTGTACTTGGAATCTTTTCCAGAAAGATAACCAGAGGAACCATTTTGGGAACTATTTGATTTTAGAGAGTGCATAATATAATTTATATTATTTTATCTGCAATACACTAGAATTAATCTTGTTCAGGTTATGGCATGGTTGAATTCTTGAATCTGATTGGTCAGGAGGTATTAATTTTAAATTTTATGGAATACTATCTCTGAAACGACCTCCAGGGTCGAGGGTTTGATTCCTGCTGTGTGTGGGTGTGGGTGTGGGTGTGGGTGTGTGTGTGTGGGTGTTCTCTCTCCTAATGCTTGGTGCGTTTCCTCCAGGCACACCAGCTTCCTCCCGCAGACCAAAGACACGCAAATTAGATTAAGGGTCTTCCCAATTTGCTCATTGTGTCTGTGTACCCTGCTATGGATTGGCACCCTTTCCAGGGTGTGCCCGCCAAGTGCCCCAAGTCCCCTTAGATACAGCATTTATTTGCTTAAGTGCCTAAGACTTTTGCGCAGTGCTGTTATTGCTGATCTATCCCTCGTATCTCACTATGGTTCTACCATGGTACATAGTATTGGTACAACAGTAATATGGTAATATAGTAATACATGGTAATACATGTACCTGGATGCTGTCAAAAATATGTTCAACAGGTTTATGCATCACAACCTCAGAGTGGTAAAGTCAATAAATTCACCTCCATACCACCTTGGTCTTTTTTTCCTTTTTCTTTTTTCCTCCTTCTATAACAGAATATCCCATTGTGCTCGATTCAGTATGTGCAGTACAGTATCTGGTGCCATGGCCTTCTGCCCCAATACACACATTTTGGGTCAATCTGATAAAGCCCACTGACCGGAAAAACCCACATTTGCCTAATGGATCCATCTAAATGCAATATGCACCAAAGCACTGACCCACATGCAGAGAGATGGATACTACTTTACAGTATGGTAGAGTGCAATCAAGGACTAAAATGTTCCATTTTTAGAAGTGTGTGTGTGTACACACATCATGGGCATCCAGCCATGCTCCTGGATATCTACAGTCCCACCCTGCAGGAATGATGTGTGCATTTTTTATTTAAAAAAAAAATTTTTTTTTAACCCACCTAATCTCTATCCACTTATTCTGTTGCACATTGTATGTGTGATTATCAAGTCATGATATAAACATGGAACTGAGAACCCGTTTACGTGAAACGTATCTTTTGCATAATGCTTGTATGAATTATTCATCTGTATTAAAAAAAGCAAGCTTTCAGAGAAGGCATTTATAGCTCTAGGCCCCCATAAGAAATTTTATCATGGTGTAGGTCTAATGATGGTCCGATGCCTGTACCATGGTATTTTTCACAGCCCTATACTACTGTTAAAAAAACCAGGATGCTTAAATATAAAATCTGTTCTAGTATTTTATTGAGTCGGTACAAAAACATTTATGATTTTCAAATATATTGTATTCCGTCACACATTAAAAGTTAAAGACAAATATTTTGTATGATACAATACAATGTGCTGCTTTGTTTTCTATAAGTGACCTTCTATACATTTAAGTCACTTTTCAGACCAAACAAAAATATACAGTATACAGTACAATGGGTTGCTGGGTTTTGCATGGCAGAAAGAAGCCGGTGCAACAGTCCTCAGAAGAACTGTGGGTGGTTCTGCACGATGATCAGTAAAACTCCGCTAATTTCCTTATAAAAATGCATAAATTGTAACTGGAGACTAAAGGATCCACAGTGTTGCCACAAAAAATACTGACTTTGATTCATTACAGTTTACTAGGCAGTATAGTTAATTATTTTTTGTTTATATAATATATTTAGAAAAATAAACACTTAGTATAAAAATATTTATACTAATGTATTGCTGTACATTTACATATTGATGTATATGATTAATATTCTATCCATCTGCTGAATTTTGGAATGAACTAAAATTGACATGTTACCATGAAATGCACGGAATGGTGTGAGATTGTGTTTATTAAGTAGATTTCGACTGCGCCCTCATAAGTGCGAATTAAATAATGTACAGCGCCATCTGTTGAATTCAAAGAAGAACTAATGATTTTTCAAGCTAATTTATTTATTTATTTATTTTTTTTTTTTTTGAAAATAAGCAAATCGTTAGCACTGTGACATTAAAACGGGGCCGTGCCTGCCATGGTATATTATGGTATAGTAATGATGACCTCCTCGTCAAATTTCTCCTCAGATAATCTGATATCGTTCGGCCCTTCGCTCGCTCACACGTTGTCTCCATCTCTCTTGTAGACTTTCGTACAGGAGCTCCTGGGAAGGATAAGGGGGATGAGGAAACTCGGCGCCCCGCAAAAAAAAAGCCTTTAAAGTGCTCCCGAAGTGGCAACGACAATCCAGCTGCAATGACTGCAAGTCTCAAAAATCAATCATCCAGCCCATGCTTGGTTCACCCTAACCAGCTCCTCCTCCTCATCGTCTGGACCACAGATCCCAGACAGGACTCGAGTATTCGCGTCCGAAATCGATAGATCGTAGCGTTCACTTAGCACAGCCTACCACAACCTCAGCGGTTTTTAACAGCCTATAATGTCATTTATGTGGTGAGACGTTGTACGTTTTGTAAAGTCGAATTTATTTTATTTATTAATTTTTTTCTTAATTGTTGCGTCTGTGACCCTGTTGTAGAACACTGATGTCAAACATTTGTTAAAGGTTAAGAATTTGTTTAAGGGTTAAGGATTCATCAGTCGTTGGTGCGCTGTTTAGTTTGAGCATTTTGATTCGTCTTCCCAGCGTTCATCGATGTTACAATCCAACTCGCATATCAGTGTACCTTTTTAAAAAAAAAAAAAAAAATTTATTTTATTTTTTTTTATGTAATGCATAACTTGTTGTCTTGTAGCTAAAGAAATGTTTTTGTACGTCCCAGTTTAGATGTAAAAAGAAAAAAAAAAGCAACTACAGAGATACAGTAAGGCCTGTTTTTATGGCTGACGTGTAGCTAATGTATAGCGAGTGCTATAGAGGGTTTCGACTAACTCCATTTGGATTTTTTTGGCATCGTGTATAAATTTTAGTCCACGCTTGTTTTGATGTCTTCGGTTTTGTACGTACTGTAGGTTGCCAAAGAATGCAAAATGGTGGACTTCATATAAAGAGCTGTGACTGCAAACGAACTCATCAAACGTACACGCTTGCACTAGTCTTCACCTTACACACGTCACACTCCTGCTGAAACGATACGCAAGTTGTCCGATTTTCCGAACAAGCGGGGGGGGGGGAAAAAAAAACAATGGTGCTGTTACTGTTCCCTTTTTAATTCTTTAAAAGCAATGGTGGGACGTTTGTACTTGATGATCCTGGGTTAAGATTCCTCTCCTCCTTTTTCGTCACCGCTGGATCAGCGAGATGTCAGTTGTCCTCCGAGTTCAGCGTTTCCTGTCTCGTTAAAGTCATGAGTCGGGTTTATTAGTGGATGAGACGGAGCATCTTTGTGAATCCGACAAAACGCGTGCCTGTCTGTGGGCCTGTTTTTAATTCTAAAGTGAAATATTTAAAGGTCTCTCTTCTGTGTGTGTTTTAGATACTCTTCAGGGTTTTTCAGGGCTTTGGCTTAGCCTATTATTTCTTTTTATGATTTCTGTAAACATTAAAGGAAACAAGTCTTTACTTCTGCATGTGTTTTAATGGCATGAAGGGAACTTTAGTCCAACATTTACAGTATGTATGATATCATTTTGTTTTTTAGATACTTTATTAATATTCATGTTTATTATCAAGGTTTTTATTAACTTTATGTCTGAGTTATGGTTGTACTTTTTTATTATGTAGTGTATGGTCATTTGCATCATTTTAAGTATAATAAAGCAACAAGGACATGCTGTTGGTTTGGATTCGAGCCCACAGACTGTCTTATTCCGATATGTTCTTATCATTTTATTTCTTGTTCTATACATGTCCATCCAGGCTTTAAGGTTGTGCGAGTGGTTTAAAACTCTCAATACCAAGAAGGCTGTTGAGCTACAATAACCAAAACCGTCAAAAACTCCCCTTATTTCTCTCTATAATCCCCTGCTATACTAATGCACTCATCCCAGCTCTTCATTAGTGCTTGGATGCATCAACACACTGGAGCCATGATCGGACTGCTTGCTTCACAACTGAAACACTGGCCTCCCAGGAGCTCCAAGGACCGGATTGTATGAGGGATGTGAAGATGACCCCCAGCTGAGTTCCTGTAACATGCAAGTGGTGTGGGTGAATGATTTGTGTGTACGCAGGTGCAGCTCTCCTACAAGTTGGCGACATAATCAGTTTTTCAAGAATCAGGCATTACTCGCTGAATGTTCACGGTAATTACTGCCGCGGGCTCTGTCATTCATGGATATACGGTCTTCTTTAAAACCTTTGCACCATTTTAGATGTTTTACTAGAGTCTCATCACCGTACTGTGCTTGAGGTCTTTTGTAAATGTCAAGGTTTTTCACCTTGATTCATGAGCAAGTTCTTCAAGTCCCGGTTTGACTTGAACTTGCCCCTCGTATATACTTTTAACATGGAGTGTATTGTATGTAGTGTGCATCCTTCAATTTAAAGGGGACATATTGTTGAAACATTTGCTTCTTAGTCATTTTTAGACCCTTGGGTAGTGTGTGTGCGCACGCACATTTCTTTCCAAACCAAAAAATAGGGGGGAAATATTCCCTGCTTTTTGTTCTTTTTCTGCTTTTCTAGTGATCAGGGCTTAAACAAGAGAATTCGAACCATCCTCCCTTGCTGCATATTTGCCTAGTTCACAATACAAGTAGACGCAAAAGGGAACTTGCATGCTTTTCTGGCCTATTTCAGCACATGCAGTATGAGACCTTAGACAACTTCAGAATAATTAAAAAACAACTCTTGCTACTGACCGTTTAGCTCATGCGGATGGGTGGAATAGATAAAATGCAAGCATACATATTGTATACTAATACTATGATGATGGTAGCTATTGTTCCCATCACTGACACATTACTATTTTTACTGCTGCCTAACAACTTAAGCTCTAGCGTAATTCCTAGAGCTACATTGGATCTATTAGCCTGTCTGTCGTGTTACTACCCAACACCATTGCCATTACTTAGAGACCACATAATGGCCATGGAAAAGCCATTTGAGTTTTTTTTTTTTTTTCCTTTTCAAAACTGGAGTTATGTACGTACAGCATCCCTCAAGTTCTTTATCAAGTATTAGGCAAAATGTGAAGCAGACCGAGACGACGACTTTATTTTCAGTGCACAAACGACAACCACAAATGGACCAAACCCAGACCACATCTGAAGGCGGTCACTTGAGACGAGTCTGAGATCATCTCTTGTGTTCATATAATGGCTAAAAAAAAAAAAACTGCTGAGATGCTGATGTGAGGCCACTTAAAGCCCTGAAATGGACAAAGCATTTAAATTGTCTCTTCTTTTCTATTTTTTGTGTTTTTTTTTCTGTGCAATTTGTTTAAACTTTAAGCAAGCATCACAATGTTTTTTTTTTTCTTTCTGTAAAATATACTGATCAAACTACACATTCACCTACAAGGTGTTCCCAGTTGGAGCAGTATATTTTGAGTCGATTTATATGAAGTCCCTTAAAGAGGGTAAAGAAAAAGAAGGGGGGAAACCTACAAACATTTTCTTACAAAGCTTCATCTCATAAGATCTCATACTTTGGGTTAGTTTTTAATTGCTAGCCAAGGCAAGAGTTAACAAAATAGTCATGACAGTTATTTTAAAATAACTTGGTAAAATGGTTAGTCAAATGACTTAGACTAATATTGATGTTGAGATGAAATAATTTATTAATGTTTATTGTAGATGGCACACTGGCTTGGTGGTTAGCACTGTGGCCTCACACTTTACTTCAGGCAATTTGTGGTCACCAGTTAGCATAACCTGCATTTCTCTCCTCCGGACTACTCCCACTACGCAGAGTGAGAACGTGGAAACTCCACGCACACAGTCTCCCGTGATGGGAATCGAACCCGGACCCTGGAGGTGCAAGGCGACCGTGAAAATAAAAGCCACAATGAAATAAAATGTGCTTTGCTGTGGAAATAAGGGCGCTGTCGCTTTAAATCTTTTGACCTACTTATTCCAGCGCGCGCGGCGGCGCGTTCACGAGACGAAGCTCTGTGACCGCGAGGTGAACGTGTGCAGAGTGAAAGACGGGTAAGCGCAGGACACTGCGCATGCGCGCTTCCCAACTGTAATAAAAGGCACATCAGCAAATTGTCCACGGAAACCTTAATATAAACTGTGAATTTCAGCCTGAAAACGAAAAGTAATAATATTTCATGGACGGCAAAAACAAAAATATACAATATTATATATACAGTATAATTGTTATACTGTATATACTGTGTATATATATACTGTATGTATACATACACTGTAATATATATATATATATATATATATATATATATATATATAATCATGTTGGAAGACCATTTCAGGTCTCATCAAGAGAATGCCAAAAGTGTGCAAAGCAGTAATCAAAGCAAAAGGTGGCTACTTTGAAGAACATAGAATATGACACATTTTCAGTTGTTTCACACTTTTTTGTTATGTATATAATTCCACATGTGTTAATTCATAGGTTTGATGCCTTCAGTGTGAATCTACAATTTTCATAGTCATGAAAATAAAGAAAACTCTTTGAATGGGCAGGTGTGTCCAAACTTTTGGTCTGTTCTGTATATATAACAATATATACTGTATATTGTCATATATTATGTGTTTTTCGGGTATACGGTCTGTATAATGTATACATATTGTGTGTGTGTGTGTGTGTACACATATATATACTGTGTATACATATATAGTATAGATGTAACACACACACACATATTTTAAGTTTTGTTTAATGTCACAATGCTAAGAATTTGCTTATTTTTTTAGCCCTCCCCAAAAAAATTTTCCTCTCCTATCCTGTTTTCCAGCCTCACTTGCTTTCCTTCAATATTTCATCACATTCCCCATCCCCCTACTCTTCCAGCCTCAGATCTGTCATGCCTTTATTTATTCATAATTTTATTATTATTTTGGACCTACCTGAGTACAGGAGGATTGAGGGTCTCCATAAATCTACACACACTCACTGATAAGTTGGGCATGAATTTGCATAATACGCTGCAATCTTGAGCAAAATAATATGAAATCATTTTCAGTGACAGTGAGACATTGCAAAGATAATGCAACTCCGAGCGATCGTTTCTTTCATTTCGCCTGGAGTGAATCTGGCTGTATGCTGAACAGCTTTTCCTGCTGGGATGGCATCTCTCTTAAGGGGAAGCAGATGCATTGTGGGACGTTTGCAGCACACGGTCGCTTCAGGGAGATTGCATTTTTGCCAAGAAACTGGAAGTGAACTAGTGAGCACAACAGTCTCCATCCTTACTTTTTCAGATCCGCAGAACGTGCAGGTCATGCGTACGCACTCACACACAGGAATACATCTACACCACCAGTCAAAAGTTTGGACACAGCTTCTAATTCTATTGTCTTACCTGATTGTTATATACTGAGGGACATTCATAATCTCCCTTATTATGCAATAATCTCATTTGAACAGGTGATATTGCTATATATCTGTTATTCATTCAAGTAAATCCTTCATAACGGCTCTAATCTGAGTTGCTTTTGTTAATTGGTGATTTCTGAATCTGGTAACTCTAAATGAACGTCTCCTCTGCAGCAGAGGTAAGTTCTGGTCTCGCTTTCCTGGGAAGGTCTTCATGAGAGACAGTTTCGTCATGGAGCTTCTTGGGTTTTGCAAAAGCACTTGACACAATACTGTTCTTGCAAGAACTATTCCAGAACAGCTGACGCCACTCACTCATCGTCTATACCGCTTTATCCTGTATTCAGGGTCACGGGGGGCCTGGAGCCTATCCCAGGAGACTTAGTGCACGAGGCGGGTTACACCCTGCCTGGACAAGGTGCCAATCCATCACAGGGTACACACATATACACACACTCACACATTCACACACTACGGGCAAATGGGAATGCCAGTTGTCCTAATCTGCATGTCTTTGGACTGTGGGAGGAAACCGATGTACCCGGAGGAAACCCACCAAGCACGGGGAGAACATGCAAACTCCATGCACACAGATCGGAATTAAAGACGAAATGTGCTATTTAATAGTTTTGAAATCTCCACTACTGTTCTAAAATGCAGAAAATAACTCACTAAGCAAAGGCATTGAATTAGAAGATGTGTACAAACCTTTGACTGGTACTGTATATGCGAAAGCCTCAAAAATACGCTTATAAATAACCCATAAGGCACCATACTGTATGTGAGTGCGAAAAACAGGTAACAAAACTGGTCAAGGCCTTTGTGTTTGTGCACGCATGTGTGTGTTTCGTTGTGGCCTGAGAGGGCGTAACCGAGCGTAACCAATGGCAGCCATCCTAAAATCCAGAGCTTTGTGTTTATTGGTGATTAATATTTAATGCTCCATCATTAACCCAGTTCTGTGGTGAAGCCCAAAAGCAGGACACATGGAAGGTCACCTATGACATCATTTTTTGACTGTGTTTGAGGAACACACACACACTCACACACGAACAAGTTTACAGTTTAATTTTGTCAACACAACAATACACCAACAGGAGCATACAGTAGCATCTACAACACATACAAAACTCCAGATGTGGATAATAAATGCAGTTATTAGTGTTTTCCATTTGCTGTTTTGAATTCGTTGTGATGCGCTGGTGTGGCTAAGTGGATAACAAATTCCTTAAACAAATTATTTGGTTCATTTAAAAAAAATAAGTTTGTGAATTAATTATCATTTATCGTTGATGACCTCATCACACTGTAAATGATTTTATCTTAAATCTGTTCTTAGGCTGAAAAATGCGCACAACACCTTTCTCTCTCAGACACACACTTTAAATCCTTTTTTGTTGTTGTTGTTTTTTTTTTGCTTCTGAGACTGGAGGGCGTGAAATTGCCCGCTGAGATGGGACATGTGACGCTGAAATGTGCACAGGCAGAAACTCTCATGCATTTTCAAACAAGATTACGCGCCGTATTAAATCCCCTGACGGAGGCTGTGAATTAATTATTGCTAATAAATGGCCGACATCACAACAACAACGTTCGACTGTCAGGTTCGATATTTATTCTGAAGCTGCGCTCGGGAGACTGAAAGATGACGGGAAACTGTCAATTAATATTCCACGCATTGCTTAGGTGCATGGATTCGTATTAAAGATGCATTTTGTCTGTTAAATCATCTGTAAATAGGGTTCACATCTAATTCCAACATTAATTATATTGGCATTAATTATAGCAACATTAGTGTTAGCTAACAGTAATTATTAATAAGTAACTGTTATTAAGAATTAATGTTTGATTAATGTCCAGCCTTGGACATTTGACCGGTCTGTAAACTGTTCTAATTTGCAGGGGATGAGGTCATAGTGCATATTGGCACACACACACAAAAGCACTGATTGAAGTTTGAATGTGATCCAGTGGTCATTTATTGATCATGCAACTAATAATCAGTAACTGTGCAGAAGCTAGACCAGACATTTACATTAATGGTGTCATGATTTACTCACTGCCGTCTTTTTTCATCACAGTTAAGAATTAATACCCTCTCCCATTAATGACTACTGCCTTAGAACTCCTCCAGGGAGACAAGATTCTCACTAAGCTGGATTTGCGCAACGCATACCACCTCGAGGGAGATGAATGGAAGATGGCCTTCAACACCCCAACAGGACACTATGAACAACTGGTGGTCCCCTTTGGTATGATTAATGCTCCCGCATTCTTCCAGGCCCTTATTAACAACGTTCTCAGGGACTTCCTCAATTCCTGTGTTCGTTTACCTCGATGATATCTTGATCTTCTCTCGGGACCTAGAGGAACACCACCACCACGTTTGGCAGGTGCTGCAGAGACTACTGGAGAACAATCTGTTCATCAAGGCAGAGAAATGCGAGTTCCACACCATGTCCACCTCGTTCCTCGGGTTCGTTGCATCAAGATGGAACCCACAAAGCTCAAAGCCGTCGCAAGCTGGCCCACTCCCACCTCACGACAGGAACTCCAGAGATTCCTGGGCTTTGCCAACTTTTACCGCCACTTTATCCGGAGTTACAGCTCTATAGCGGCCCCCTTAACCACCCTCACCTCTCAGAAGAACCACTCTCACTGGTACATGGAGTCCAAGAGGGCCTTTTCTGAACTCAAGAGACGATTCACATCCGCCTCCAGTCTAACCATCCTGGACCCGTCATGTCAGTTCGTTGTGGAGGTCGACGCCTCCAGAACAGAGGTAGGGGGCATCCTGTCCCAGAGAACCTCACACGATAACAAGCTGTACACCTGTTCCTTCTTCTCACACCGCCTAACTCCTGATGAAAAGAACTATGACATTGGCAATCGCGAGCTCCTGGCCATTACGTTAGCTCTGGAGGAATGGAGACACTGGTTAGAGGGGACGGAGGTTCCCTTCCTGGTCTGGACCGATCATAAGAACCTCGAATACCTACGGAGCACCAAGAGGCCCAACGCCATTGGGCGAAAAGGCAAAAGGCTCAATGGTCCCAATTCTACAGTAGAATTAAATTCCAAGAACTTCAAGCCACATGTTCTCTCGAGACAATTTATGGACAATTTATCTGTCACCCTGGGGCGACTCGCACCCTGGCGCAAACCCAGCAGCGATTTTGGTGGCCCACACTTAAGGAGGAAGTCTCCAGCTTTGTGGCGGCATGTGACGTCTATGTGAGGTCCAAACACACCAACATGGCGCCAGCGGGTCCCCTCAGGCCTCTGCCTATTCCACAACACCCATGGTCTAACATTGCCTTGGATTTTGTCACAGGGTTACCCGCGTCTAACAGCCACACCTGCATCATGACAATGGTGGATCGGTTTTTGAAAGCCGTCCACTTCGTTCCTCTGCCAAGACTTCCATCCGCCAAGGAGACCGCCAAACTCATGATCGACCATGTCTTCAAACTCCATGACCTTCCAAAGGACATTGTCTCGGCTCAGGGTCCAGTCTGTCCTCAGGCTTCAAACGGTCAGGCCGAGAGGAAGAACCAGTCCCTTGAGGTTGCCCTGAGGTGCATGACCTCCCGGGACGCTACTTCGTGGAGCAAGTTTTTGCCCTGGGTAGTGTACGCCCACAACTACCAGGTCTCATCATCGACTGGCCTGTCGCTTTTCCAGTGCTGCTTAGGGTTTTAGCCACCCCTGTTCCCATCCCAGGAGGAGGAGGTCAACATCCCGTCCGCCCAAGCCTTCATCCGACATTGCAAAAGGACCTGGCTGCAAGCAAGGAAGACTCTATTGGGCGAAAAGGCAAAAGGTACAAGGAACAAGCAGACTGCAAGCGCTCTCAGGCCACTACGTACAGAGTGGGGCAGAGAGTCATGCTCTCCACCCGAGATATTCACCTAAAAACCGTCTCTTGTAAACTCTCTCCCCGATACATTGGGCCATTCACCGTCACCAAGATTGTAAACCCACGCGCCATCAAGCTCCCTCTCCCCTCTACTATGCTGTGAGTCAACCCCACGTTTCACGTATCCCAGTTACACCATCTTGCCTCATGCCCAATAACACACAACAAAATTCAAACCGACTTAGAAGAAGTTAACTGGAAGCCTTTTTTTAGTCCAATTGAAATGACATGAATCTTCATAGTCTTAGAAGTTACTTTCTTGCTGAAATGCTTCTGTGACTGGTTTGGAATGTGTGCTTTGGCAGGCAGCTGCTATCTCCTCTTTCCAGTTCTCAGGACCGTACCGACCTACTTTCACACACATTGCAACCGACAGTTACTGAAATTATTGGTTATTACACTTAGTGTTACATATACAGTAGTTAATGTTTCAGTGTTGTTATGCTCTATTATCAGCACTTGTGGAATGATTCTTGTCTGATCAGATTACGCTGTCAGAACTAAATGTTTAATATGCACAGCATTTCCGTGCAACAGTTCTCACTTTTTTTCTTAACAGCTTATAAACTAGCTTAGATCTGTGCATAACAAATCTGATCAATTCCATGCCTTCTTTCCTTAAAAGAAAACTCATGAGGAAAGTATGCTTAGAACGAAATTAATATATTATCAACTAGATATTCGTTCGCGTTGAATTTAATTGCACACTTAAAAGCGCATATTAAAAAATGTCATCTGTTGAAGTTTTGTCTAATTTTTTTTTCAGGTTGATTTTTTTGTATATATAAGGGCGTTTTTTGCCTGCACAAACAAACAGACAAACAGACAGACAAAAAAATCAAACAAAATTTAAATTAAACTTTCAATACTCGCCTGTAAATATCCATTTATCAGGTGATTAAGCATCATTACTACTAGTATAAAATAAAGGCCTGACTCACATCGCACCCAGTCAGCAGCTCCGCTTGCCATAAGAAGTGCTGGAAAAGACTAATTGAGAATGGTCCAATCACATGAGCACAAATATTTAAAAATAAAATTGATTCGCTAAGAATAAAAGTGGGAGGGTTCGGGGCGCACAGTGCTGCAACCCAGGATGATTCGGAAAGATCCAATCAGAGCTCAGCCTCAGGTCACATGCTTTTCAAAAATTTACGTGACACTCGTTTGTCCGGCGCCCCGTGTACACAAATGGACGTAATACAGTTTAGATTTTTTTTTTTTTTGCAATTAAATTACATTAAAATCTACAAATGTCTTTTTCATTATTGAAATAAAAAATATTATGTTAAATAATTACATGTTAAAGTAGCATTCAAATTTTTTCTGCTAATATCTTCAATGTACAGACACACCAACTTTACAGTTCTATTATATGTATAAATAACTGTCAATAATTTAATTGTGACAGTAATTCAACCTTGTGGGAAGCAGAGGGCCCATAAACCTGTATACAACTCCTTTAATGCAAATGATTATAATGATTACTGTGAGTAGAGTTATATACAGTAATACAATGCACAAATCAATTGATTGAGCTAAAAGCTTTATTATGCAATGGCTTAATGGGCTACCAAACTAAAACAGAACATTCATGTGTACATGCAGTATACAGTATATAAAATATCATCTGAGATTTAAGTGAATACTGTAAATTGGTTATTATTTCAAATCTGCTGCTTGATAAAATCTTTCATTTTATTGCATTTACACAGTGTGCTTTTTGTAGAAGAACAAGAGATACCAAACCTAATAATAATAATAATAATAATAATAATAATAATAATAATAATAAATAGACATTAATTAATTAATAAACACATGGATATAAATCTACATATTTAACTTACTCAAGTTATAAAATGCAAATGTTATAAAATCTTGTAGATTCTAAACTGTATTATCTTGCTGAGTGCCTGTACGTACTATACAATGCCAGTGTGTGCTTGTACCCTGCAATGGACTAGCACTCCACCTCATGGCTTTCCATGACACTCTAAAGGGTGAACTGTATAGAGAACGAATAAATACTTTATCTTTCTCTTAATTCATGAAAGCAACAAAATAAAGCAAGAAAAATGAAAAACCTTCTCATACAGTATGAAGCTTAAACTTAACATGGCGGCATAATACAAACATTCTACAGCAAACTGAATACCACAAATTGGTCATCTTCGGCTGAGCAGCTGCTCACTGCAGTGTATCATACCTTCAGAAACCTGCTTTTCTATCACAAACCCATAAACAGCAGAGACAAGCCTGTTCCTCTCATCTCGCGTATTCTATTCTATTCCACCTCTTCCTACATGAGTGAGAGACCAGACTGTCAAAACATGAACTCGAGCACAGGCAGACTCGAGCTACTCACCCTCGGGGCTGGAACTGAGCAGACTGCACATCATTTTCACAACAGCATTACACAGTTATACAAGCGTAACCGCCGTCAATACTCTGACACTCTCAGGATGTCGCGGTTTCTGTGTCCCGGACATACAGTACTGTGAAATACTACAGTATATGAATAGTCTATTTCCAATATTTAATGCAGCGCGTAAAGAAATCAGAATGGAAAGATATACTGTATACAGTAGGTGAGGTAAAAGGAATAATAAATAGAGATGGATAGAGGAGGATAGAGCAAAGGCATGAGAAGATTAATAGAATAGAGCAAAAATTAATAAAAAATTGCATATAAAATCCTCTTTGGAGACTCAGCAAAGAACACTACTTTTACCCCTATTCAATAATGAGCGTTAAAGTCAAACCGGGAGTTTTGATTGCGCAGAAGAACACAACACAGTTATGAGAGTTATCCGTACTCAGTCATAAGTCATAATCAGACTGTCTGGAACGCTGTCCATCTGAAATGCCTCCCAGAAACTCCTTTAATGGCCCAAACATGTGGAATTGGGTTGGTGCGAGGTCAGGACTGTAAGGGGTAAGCAGCAATAACTCCAGCCGAGTTCCTGTAATGTGCAAGTGGTGTTATTGTGTGTACAGTTCCCACAAACAGATGCGTCTATTCCACGAGCTGGAGACAAGTTATCCGTCGATTTTTAAGGACCAGGCATGAATGTTCACAGGAACGATTGCAGTGGGCTCCAAGCCGCTTCGGCCAGGATTCACGTCATTCGCGGACATTCGGCCTACTATAAAATGTCGGCACCATTTAAATGTTTTACTACAGCTAAGAGTCTCATCCCAAGTCCCAGTATGACTTGAACGACCCCTTGTAAAAATTAAGCATGGCTATGAGAGCACCTTTTAGTCTGTGGATGCTTTTCATCAGTCCATGGAAAACTAGGTTAGGGGTAAGATAGATGCAGGTGATGAAGGTTGGAGAAGCTTTTTTTTTTTTTTTTCATCCACATCTTTTTTTCTCACAAATCCAGATTCTGAACCAAATTTTGATTTGATTATGATGGCCACTTTCATGTGAACAGAACTATAGCAAATGATAAAAAATAGTTGTCTCATGTTAAAATCCCTGATCCCACCCTTATCATGCACTAATGTTCCACATGGTTCAGTGTCTTCATAGAAGACCTAAACTCAATCCTTGGATTGTATTGAAACACACAGGTTTAATCCTTGCTCTTGTCTTGTTTTACATTGTAAACACAACAACCACACAGCAACAGGAGACCTCATTTCCAATAAGAGGAATGATCCTGAGAGGAAGCGCTATTATTAGGATTAGGAGTTATATCAGGAAACGGACTTGATCCTCGTCTCTCATAAATCAAACATGAGTCAATTATTATGTTTCTCGATAAAGAAAAATAGGTTGTTCTCAGATATGATACGAGGGATCTACATTACAGGATCCTAATGCCCTAAATATCACAAATTACATCATTATTAATAACATCATCCCTACCTTCAACTGCTTCCCAGCCCCTCACAAACTGCCACACACACACACACACACACAGGACACATACACTGTCGCCCTCGGCTTGCTCATCAGGGACTATCTGACCATTTTGATTCATACACATTCACATTTCATACAAGCTTAAACTTTTCACAGGTTAAGCTGCTTTGCGACAATGACAACTGTTAAAAGCAAATAAAATTGAATTAAATTAAATACACATTATTATTATTATTATTATTATTATTATTATTATTATTATTATTATGTTATATTACTCTCCTTGGACTACAGAAGTCAGAAGTTCCTCGATGAATGGATGTGTAGAAAGACAGAGAAAGTATATATACACAGTCAGCCCAAAAAATGTACACACAATTCAGGAAAAGAAAAACTTGTATAAATATTTTAATACTAAATTTATACGTTATAATGATATACAGTGGAACCTTGGATTACGAGCATAATTCGTTCCGGAAGTAGGCTCGTATTCCAAAACACTCTTAAACCAAATCATCATTTCCCATAAGAAATAATGAAAACTCAAGTTATTCATTCCACAGCCCCCAAAAATAAAAAAATATATTAAAAAGAGTGACGCTCAATGTCAAAATAAGAGTCACATAGGGCCTCCGAGTGGCGCAGTGGTAAAAGCGCTCGCCCTATCATCCGGAGATCGCTAGTTCGAATCCTGGGTGGTGCTGTAACCTCTCGCAGCCGGAGGTCTAGAGAGAGCTGATTGGCTGAGCTCTCTCAGAGGGGAGGGATGAGAGGTACTTAGTGCTCCCACATTAATCACAGCTCTACAGCCAGTCAGGGGCGTCTGTTGGCTTGCGCAACGGAGGGAGCGGATAGCGCTGTATATATATACTTTATGTGTGTGTTATTCTATTTTGTCCTTTTTTCTTTCTTTTTATTACTATTTAATTGATACTTTTTTGTTAATCTATTTATTCTATTTATTATTATTATTATCTTCTGATTGATTTTGAGCTTAGGCAATACAAATGTCCACACCTGTCATGCCTGAAATCTTTTGAGAGAGAGAGAGAGCGAGAGCGAGAGAGAGGTTGAAACATTAACAGGTTCCGCCCCCGTAACAGTCTAATAGTCCAGCAGGCCCGTAGCTCTGCCCAGCTCTCCTCACGCCTCTGTCCTCTGTCCTGTGTCCTGTCCTGAGTGTTATGGCTCTGATTTCCACCCTGACTCCGGTGTTCGTGGCCGTCCTGTGCGTCGTCATCGCCTTCCTCTATAAAGCTCGGCGCGGGTCGGAGTCTTCCTCAGCGCAGGGATCTCCAGAAACGCGGCCCTGGGTGGACGAGGACCTGCAGGACGACACCGAGATCAGCGGCAGAGAAAACGGTGCGAACCGAACCGACCTGAACCGCACTGCACTTTCTCTTTATACTTATTGACAATCAGGAACTGTGATTAAATAGTGACTTTTTTGAAAAAGTGAATTTTATACTGTCATCATTAAAAAAAAAAGCTCAGGTATAATAATAATAATAATAATAATAATAATAATAATTATTATTATTATTATTATTATGTAAGTCATAATTATGTAAGTCATAATTATGAGATGGGTAAGTCATAATTATGAGTTAGTAAGTCATAATTATGAGATCAGGATGTCATAATTATGAGATAATTCCTGTGATTTTTTTTTCTTTTGTGAATGCAATGCGCGTCCGTAATATATAATATATTATAATTATATACTAATAAATTAAAAATATGTATTTTCTTTTTAATTTTTATTTATTTATTTTTTTTTACCAAAAAGTCAAAATACAAAAATGGTGCTGTTAATTAACATAGCAGACACATTACTTGTTTATGTTCCGAAAATATAGTATTGACTTTCCATCCTTAAATATCTTTTCTTACTTTAATGTTCAATATTTAAGTGTGATTAAAATAAATAAATAAACAAAATCTCGTCACTTTGATCATACATCAAAGCAGGACCATATATGTTTCATCTAAAGATATTTTTTAATTAAAATAAATCTGATTTACAATAACATCAATATCTTATAAAATAAACACTATTAAACAATAAAATCATTTAACAATAGTTTATTTTAATTAATAATGTGAAATAAATATCCCTCCAATGTCAGTGGTGTTGCTGTTACGCAAGAAACTGTTTTATTGTGAAATACATTTGATCATTTGAAATTGTTCCTGTCAGAAGTCACTAGATGAAGAGCACTGGAGAAATGCAAAAGTTATAGATGTCCCGCTTCATTTAGAAGTGTCTTTTTTTTTTTAATTCATAAAATTTTTTAATGCAAAAAGTCAGGACTCTTTTTATAAATATAACTGTCGAAATTGGGCATAAAAACTGATTACATCTAATAATTAATTGATTTTGACATAATTGAAAACCATGTGGTCTTACACATGGAAGCCATTTTGTAAATAGTTTGATTTTTCTCTAAATGTCTAAAAAAAATTGGTGTTACCAGGAAGAGAATTAACACCAGTTATTAAAAGTATATAACTTTTATTTAATGCATTAAACTCTACTTTTTGTGGATTCATAACATTTAAAAGCAAGTGATTTCTATTAAATAGGTTCTAAGTGTAAACAAAGAAATAGATTTCAGGAGATTTTTAAGAACAAAATTCCACCTTTCTGTAAAATGACACATTAATATATGAATATTTGAGGTGGTTTTGGAGGGCAAGGCGTTACTGAGGTTGTGTGCAGCCCTTAATGAAGAGAAATAAAAATAAACTATGTTCTCCGTTGTGAAACTTTTTTTCAAAACCATCTCATACAGCAAGGTCTGTGAACTCTAAATAGTCATATGACAATGTTAAAGATCACTTACAGTATCAGGGACCATGAACGACTATGTTTGTATAGCATTTTTCGGTTCTGTGGGTAGAACGTTCAAGAATAACAGTTTACAGTAACTGATTAAGCGCTGAATCTTTTGGGATGAAATTACACCCTAGATGTCTTCATATGGTTGCAGTGCATCGGTGAAAACTGACCTCTTAATTGTTAGACCTGCAAATCGAGAAAGAAATGTTCTTACTGTAGCCTGGCTGTCTCATATGTTCATCTGGAGTATTTTCCCCACAAAACCTCTCACAAGTGTCTGTTTAAGCTCCCTTGAATGCTGAAGCTCTGAGAGGACAATGACGTCTGTAACTACGGACCGAAGTCAAGTTGAAGTCAATGAACTGCATTGAAGTTGGATGGAAGCACTACAGTAGGTAGAGAAGTCATCCAGACGTGAAAAGGGATCTGACACAGCATTGTTGAATTATTGCTTCTGATTGGCTTCTAATTTCCTGTTCTTATACTTTCAGCTACAAGACAGATTTAAAGTTAATCGAAATGTACAACGCATGTACAAATCATATCGTTGTCTTTATTTGTGGACTATTTCCAGTAATGGATTGTAATAATCTGTACATAGCAACTACGTCTGATACTGTAATATGTTTATGTTTATGTTTATATCAGTATATGTTTTCTATTCTGTAGAGGAAGATGATTGGGCAGTTGCAGGGACAGAAGATCTCCCCCATGTCCCGTACACCCCAGATCGCTACTCCGAGGAAGAAATGCTGGAACGTTCCAAACAGTTCTACGCCCTTTTGAACGCACGCCGGTCGGTGCGCTTCATCAGCCCAGAACCCGTCCCACGAGAGGTGATCGATTACGTGATACGTGCTGCAGGTATAGTCACCACACGACAGTTCTGAAAGTAGTTCCAGCCACGAGACAAATCCCAGGTTTATATTAATGTGATTAATGTGCATGTAATGGTTTGTGTCAAGACGTGCACATGGAGTTCTATAAGATGTTTATTTGTTTATTTATTTCTTTTGAATTCTGCAATAATGTAAGTGATAGTATGAATCCCTGCAACTCTATCTATTGCATGCATGAAAAAAACTGTATATATTTGCTTGCTCAGACACTCCACCAGGGTTGCCAGATCACACTGAGAAATCCTGCCTAGGCTGCATTGAAACCCACTTCAATAAAAAACAATAACATTAATACTAGAACTCACACTGCAGCTCGATTATATATTAATTTACTTTGTTTTAGTAAAATTAGACTAATTTCATTACCGAACCAAAACACATTTTTCCAGCCCAAGATTTTACGAATTTTTTAATCATTTATTATTCATATAAAACTTATTCCTTTAACAACTGTATTGTAAATTTAATATGCCTCATATTGCACTTTTTATTAAACATTAAACAGAATTTTATTTAAACATTAAACATCTTGATTGCTGTTTTCATGTACAGTAAGTCCAAAGGTTCTTCTAAGCTTCTTCCTCTAAGCGTTCTATAAATTCTATAACTGATAAAAGAAAAGCTAAATTATATTTGTCTCGTTTTTTTTTATTTTTTATTTTTTATTTGACAGTTAATTCTTTTTGTGATTTAAAAACCGTGATGCAATCCAACTTTTGTGTTTTGTTGCACCCTTAGTTGGAACTAACATGTTTTATGGTCATTGCACGCCATTAAATACAACCACAAATGGATGAAATGAAAGGTGCAATGTATTGCTCTTTAATAAATAACATTTGTTAGCATTAATAATTGAAAACCCCTTGAGACAGCAATCAAAAATCATTTATCCTTATGCAGCCAATAGGCTTGACTTTCTATCGATCATGCAGTTAGTAAACGAGGATTTTTATGCTATATTGTATGATACGTTGTTTTCGAGTTTACACTATAATGAATATTTAAGTTAATTGGAGTGCACACGTGGCATCCTATAGTAGTCGATAAGGCTAAGTTTGTACGTGTGATTGTTGTTTCCGTGTGTGTGTGTGTGTAAGGGACGGCCCCGAGCGGGGCTCACACCGAGCCGTGGACGTTCGTGGTGGTAGCCGACGCTGAGACCAAACACAAAATCCGAGAGATTGTGGAAGAGGAGGAAGAGATCAACTACAAACAGAGGATGGGAGATAAATGGGTTCAGGACCTGCGCAGACTCCGGTAAAGGCCATGCATTTATGCGCTTGTGTGTGTTTCAGTGCCAGAATGCACTTAGTACATATATCTTTGCTTCTTTCCCTTTCCTTCTTTCTTCTTTTTTTCATTCCCCTTATGGTTTATACTTTTTATGTCTGACTTCTTTTTTGGTTTTCTGCTTGTCCTAATTTTATTTATATTTATGTTTTTCGTTCAGTCTCACTCGGATGGATAGATAGATTGCACATCACAGGAACTCACTCCAAGCTATTTCCACATGTTTGGGCCTTTAAAGGAGTTCCTGGGAGGCCTGCGTTTCAGACATGGTACAGGCAGTCCGATCATGGCTTTAGCATACTGAGGCAACTTTCTACCTCAATGGGATCCAATCACTAGTGAAACACTGGGATAAGTGCTTTCGTGTGGCAGGGGATTATATGGAGAAATACAGGGAGTTTTTATCTCATAACTGTGTTCTGTTATTCTGCGCAATCAAAAGTCCCCGGTACACCTGTAGCACTAGCGCCCTCTTGTGGCGAAGCTCTCGAATAAAATATTCATCAGCCAAGGTCTTTATTTTTAACAAAGTGACTATAAGATTTCTTCTACAGGACTAACTGGGTGAAGGAGTACCTTGACACGGCGCCGTATCTCATCCTCATCTTTAAGCAGACGTACGGAATGAAGCCTGGCGGGAAGAAAAAGACTCACTACTACAACGAGATTAGCGTTTCCATTTCGTGCGGCCTCCTTCTGGCCGCTCTGCAGGTGCGGAGAACACGTAGCCAAAAACGTCTTCACTGTGGGACACATGCACTTTTTACGTGTATTTGTTAAACAGTAACACTGAGAGGAAATAAGGCACATGTTTTTATCTTTCTTTTGTTGATGTATTGCTGCTCTAATCCTCAGAACGTGGGCCTGGTGACGGTGACCTCTACACCTCTGAACTGCGGGCCGCAACTCCGTCTCCTCCTCCATCGCCCGGCCAACGAGAAACTGCTCATGCTGCTTCCTGTCGGCTACCCGGCTCCGGACGCCACCGTGCCCGATCTCACCCGCAAGGAACTTCAGGACATCATGGTGCTTGTGTGACACCATCAGCATCCACCTGGCTTCCTGAATATAGACTGGCATTTACTGAAATTACTTTCATGGCAGGACATTTTTTAAAAAGAAAATTGCTTTATTAAACAACAAAATGGTTAATGTCGTCAAATTTAGCAAATTGAGTCCAGAGAAAGGTTACACAGGTTGCGCAGTTGAAACTCGCTAAAAAGTGTGTAGTTCATGTTTCTGGGTTGCCAGAGTTTTTAAACACAAGCCTTCAAAAATATCTGGGAAAGAAAATGCCGACTTAATACTTAATACTGACTTAATACTGCTTTTCTCTTATGCAAGAAAAAGTCTGATATGCTAAAGTCTGAAGTCAGAATTGAATGTTCCTGAGACACGCCTTTTGTTTTAGTCAAACTCCTCCCACTTGTGCAACTCTCACGCAGTTTATGAATACCACTTACGTCTGAGGTCTGAATATCTGCTAAACCCTAAACTAAACTCGACCTCCCATGCAAGCAGATAAAGACAAACAACTTCAACTCATCTCTGCTCCATGTCATAGTTTGCTAAAGGAGCAGTTTGTCATTTCGTTTCTTGGTACAATTAAATACAAATATTGACAAATCTTAATCCTTACCTTTTAAATCTCACTGATCAAATAGTATATATACAGTCAAGTGTAAAAGTTAGTGCCCCCTTTTTTAATTATATGGTTTTTTTTTGTGTGTAAAAACACAATACAATATAAAATATCTAATCAGTATTAGGCAAATACAACCCAAGAGACCCACAACAACATATAACATACCAAGTACCGCCTAACTGCTTCTACAGAATTTAAGAGAGTAAATGCAGCCATGTGCTGCCATCATCGGCACTTGATTAATTGATCCTCGGCATGTGTGCAGACCTCTATAAAAGCAGATGTTTTGGCATTTTCCCGGTCTGGAACATTTAGGTGTGTGTTAAGACAATGCCAAGAAGGAAGGACAATAGAGAGTCTTAAAGTCTCAGAGAAGCAATTGAAATACAAAAAAAAAACTCCAAGAGTTACATCTCAGACCCTACAGGCCTCACTGAACATGATAAATGTTAAAGTCCCTGAAAGTACAATTAGAAGAAGACTGAAGTATGGTTTGTTTGCCAGGAGAAAAAAAAAGAACACAACTGAGTTTCTCAAAATTGCATCTGAACAAACCACAAGGGTTCTGGAACAATGTCCTATGGACAGATGAGAACTAAGTGATTTTTTTTTTAATGTAGCCTGATTTGAATGAAAATAAATAAATAAATAAATAGATAAATAAATAAAGAATGTCAGATCTGTTATACATCTGTATTGCAAGTCACAATATTTCTATGGAGCAAATGAAATTACACAGTCTAGAAACATTCTAATCATACATTCCACAGCTTTATAGTGCTGTGAAGGATATTCTGTGGTAGTCACATGTTCTATGCAACACTGAGGTACACATGAGGTGCACATACATACAAAAAAAGTTTATAATGACTGTTACTGTAACTGGTACTGGACAGAATTTAGACAGAATTTAATACGTAGCTGGTTTGTTGCATTTGAGGTGTTTGCTTGTACATCAATTCTTATGCATGTAATGAAGTACAATAATTAACTACGCAAAGCATAAATTTTAGCTTGTTTTTAAAAAAATAAAAATAGTTGTGCACAAATTCAGTTTATAAAACAGCTGCTTTTACTATGTGAGTGTATCACATGCTAATAAATGTGTGACTCGCAGAATCATTACTGTGTACTGTATGTTCACACACAAGACAGATCACAGTTTTACATACCATTTTTAAAAACACTGTATAACATCCTACAGTATAACTATTATTGAGTAACTTACTCGCTCTCTGGTTGTTATAACCTCCACTCTTTTAGGAAGGCTTTCATCTAGATTTGGGACTCTTCAGCCACACAAGTGCAAGACGTCTGGCGTTGATGTCTCGTGCACGTTACAATTAATCTCAAAGATGTTAACGTCACAGTTTTGTGCTTGTCTGCTCCAGTTCTACTGTACTAGCTTTGGCAAACTGAGTCTTTTTGGACCTTTGGGTTTGGTTTTATTGAAGAAAGCTGCAATGTTACAGCAAAGACATCTCAGTCTATTACATGTTTACAACTTTGGAAGTACTGATGGTTTTGGTGAAGACATTTCCTACCGTTACAGTTTGTGAGGACGCCGGCTACTTGTAACATTTGACGAATTTGCCCACTGTTACATTTTGGGAGGACTTCGCCAACTGTTACAATTAGTGAGGACCGCGTCTGCTGTTACATTCAGTGAGGACGCTGCCTAATGCGTTATTTGTTGAGGAACTCCCGTGATGGAATGCTTATGACTGCTTTTCCTGAAGTGTGTATAGTGTGTACTGGTAGTTCACACACAAGCACTCCCATGACGGAATGCTTATGACTGAACTACCTGTACACACTATACACATTTCAGGAAAAGTCTTCAGGAAAAACTTGTATAAATATTGTAATACTAAATTCATTTATATATATATATATATATATATATATATATATATATATATATTTGTATAATAATAATAATAATAATAATAATAATAATAAAATTTATATTATAATATATTATACATTATACTATTTGTTTTCTGACGTGTGTATACAGTTTTTGAATGACTCTGTAGAGAGAGGGGGGGATTTTATAAAATTTTATTTGCATCGCACTTTTAACAGCAGACATTAAAGAAGCTTGAAAACGTATATTTATCGCGTTAAACATGTCCATTATTAAAATCACAACACCTGCTCACTTTATGCAGCGTGACTTTTATTATAGAAATTCCGGATGCGGCTTTGACTAGTGTGTCGTGACCGGAAATGACGGTGCTGACGCCGGCAGCTCCGTGTTGCTCAGGCTCCTCCTACACACTCCAGGTGATTGTGACCGGACCGCGGTGCCGCCGTCGCCATGGCTCTGTACGAATATGTCAACCAGGACCAGCTCTCCGGTTTTGATAAATATAAGGTGAGGCTTGGTTGTCCTTGGATTCATGTCATATTACTGAATTACAGCGATTGGCTAATGCTAATAATGCTAACATTAACGGCATGGGACGGTGCGCGAGCCCCGGTGATGTCTCTCGTTTTAACCGGTTAGCTTTATTGAGTTTCGAAAGGAACCCAATATTCGTTTGTGTTTTTTCCCCCATCAGTTATACTTAGAAAATAAGCTTGTGGGTTTGGTCAGAATTAATTTAGAAATTGAAAAGAATCGCCTGTTAGAAATTTGGGGTGGGTCTGGCGCTCGCGAGTGAATTACCCCGGGCCTGGTTTCAAATCCATATCGGTCAGAAATCTAGTGCACTACTTAGGGCGTGGAAGACTTTATAGTCTTTCGTATGCCGGTCACGTGTGTAGGCTTCAGTGAGGCGTTTGGGATCCATCCTCGGCTTTACAGCCTGTGCGTTGAAAGCAACACGCCTTAAGAATACAAGTCGATAAATATCGATATCGTAATATTATTACAATAGGATTTGTTTTTGCGATCTCCAGGATGTCCTTAAAATATTTAGTTTTTTATATGTATTTAATTTATACTAATATTTTTGTGCACATTTTTAAATTAACTTTCATTCTATATATATTTTTAATTATTTAAATTTACATCTAAGTGTTATCAGTTTATGTAGACATCCCCTGTTGTAGAAATGCCTTTAAGTGTCATTTATGAAAATTTTGTCTTTATTGACAAACCTTAACTAAATAAAAATCAATCCAAGCACTGATTTTTGTTGTTGTTGAAGAGCATTGTGGATAATGTAGGAGACTAAATGAAAGTAGACCAACCGACCGAGATTAGTTATTTGTTAATCTCAGTCTTTGAGAGCGATCGTGCCTGGGATTTAATTGGTCACGCCAAATCTCCCGTGTTTGGGGGTTGTTTGTGCAGGATGATCACCTGATCTTTACTCTGTTTAGAGGACACGGTCAATAAGCCTTTTGCCTAGTTGGAGGACTTTCCAGCTGAGGGTTCAGACTGCGCTTTAGTTCAGACTCGGTGATCTGATTAGACGAGAAGCATTCCACGGGTGCTGATAATTGACAGTAACAGCACCATGGTTTTTAACTATATGCATCGCTCCGTGTCCCAGGTGTTCTAATAATTGTAAATTACACTAACTTTCGGTCGCAGCATGGAAGAAAGCAGGTCTGTACAATCCGCAGTACTGAGGAGAGAGCAGCTGCCTGCCAAAACCCTGAAGTCACGGACGCACTTTCAGCAAGAACGGCTACATTTGATAACGTTGTCCTCTTAAACAACACACTGTCTCCTTAGTTAGTAACTGCTTCTAATTCGTTCTTATTTGCTTCTGTCGTGGCAATTTATTTATTTATTTTTAATGCAAGGCTAAATCCCAAATCGCTAGTTAAGTAAAGTTAAATAAAGAAACAAATCACAGTCTGTTGGTAATAAATGGTGTTTATGGAACTCACTCACCTTCTATACCGCTTTAACCTGTGTATTCAGGGTCACGGGGGCCTGGAGCCTATCCCAGGTGGCTTAGCGCAAGAGGCGGGATACACCCTGGACAGGGTGCCAATACATCGCAGGGCACACACATACACAGACTCACACACTCATTCACACAATACGGGCAATTTGGGAACGCCAATTAACCTAACCTACACGTCTTTGGACTGTGGGAGGAAACCGGAGTACCCGGAGGAAACCCACCAAGCACAGGGAGAACATGCAAACTCCATGCACACAGAGACGGGTATCAAGTCTGGCTGGTTCTCTGTGTGCCTAAGTGTTATTTTTGTCTTGTTTTGTATTATGAACAGCCTTAAACATTGTCAACATTTAGTTTAGAGTTAATTCGAAGCAGTGATAGATTAGCGCACGCTGGGTTACGCTTACGAACCTCGACAAAAACTGCTGGTTTAGAAAATATGAAAAGTCTGCTTCAAGTTTGATTTCAGTTAAATTTTATATAACGCTTTAAACAAACATTGTTGCAAAGCGACTGAAAATGAGTGTGAAATGTGTGAGAAAATAAGTTTGAATCAAAATGATTGTTCCTGATTATCAAATAGTGGGTGATGGTGGCGAGGAAAAACTCCCTGATATACCGATAGGAAGAAACCTTGAGAGGAACCAGACTCAACAGGGAACCGATCCTCATTTGAGTAATAACAGATAACAGGGATTGTTTTTCAGTCATACTGCGTGTTAAGCGGCTAAGTATTTTGTGTTTGAGAGATTCCTCACCTCTGTTTCTTCTGTTTTTTTTTTTTGTTGTTTTTTTTTTTGTTTTCAGTATAGCGCGGTGGACACCAACCCGCTCTCCATCTACATCATGCACCCCTTCTGGAACTCTATGGTGAAGGTGAGACCCCCGTGCCGTCCTCTCGTCGCATCCACAACCTGTCTATACACAACAAAACATGCACTGACCGATGTCAACGTGCCCGTGTTTTTTTTTCTTTTCTTCTCCGCACATCTCCTGGTTCTTTAATATTAATTTGGTTACAGTTAGGAGAAACAAGTTTACATTAAAGAAACGTTACTGCGTAACTGATAATCACTGCGACTTGCTCGATATCTGGTGGCACTCATTGCTTTTTCGCTTGTTTTGTTCTGTAGACAGGAACGGTTCATGTTAAGAACATAAAAACAGGCAGTTTACACGCTGCTGAGTTCTGCCAACATACTTTTTTGGGTAAACCTTTTTTTTCTTCTTCTTTTTTTCGTCCGCGATTTATTTATTTATTTGTTTATTTATTTATTTATTTTTTATTAGCAGGGGTAATATCTTTTATCTATAGGTGTGCAAAGATGCAACTTTAATGAGTTTTCCACTTAGATCTTATTGCAATTACAAAAGAGCTCACACCCAATACATTAACAACCATCTCTCTCTCTCTCAGATCTTGCCCACGTGGTTGGCACCCAACCTCATCACCTTCACCGGGTTCATGTTCCTGGTACTCAACTTTGCCATCTTATCCTTCTACGACTTTGACTTCTACGCATCAGGTGAGCAAGTGACGAAGTGCAAGTTGGCATATAAGTACAAAGTCCTTCCTTTAAAGTCCAACGATTTCTACCCTGTTACCTTACACACACAATAAGTCCTCTCTCTTTCTCTCTCTCACACACTCTTTTGCCCTTTTTTTGCCCTTTGTCTCATTATTATTAGTGGTGCTTGCGCTACTATTATTATCTCACAGACTTATTATCATCCCCTTTTTTCTTTCTTATTCTTTCGTACAATAGAACTAGTCCTGTTAGTTTGTCTCTACGACTAGTTTGTCGTAGACCCATGAATGAGTTGAGTCAAATCGTGCGGCTTATTCGGGAATGGGGTGCTATGACTTTTCTAAGGGGTGAAAATGTCCCATAGACTTAACATTGAGACCAACATCAGCTATGACATCAGCTATATCTATGACATGGAGAGCACCGCTCACATTTTCTTCAGGGAATCTACCGTTCTAGTCTTTCACTCTTCTTTCACTTTATCTCTTTTTAACGTTCTTTTCCTGACTTTCATCCAGACACGTGTGCACTGTAGGAACCAGACCAAAGTGTAACACCCTGTGAATCATCTTCCTCTTATTAACATGAACACACAAACACACACACACACACACACACACACACACACCCTGGACCGCCTCGCTTTGCTCACACAAGTCAATATGTAACTGAACCGGTGTTGTGACTCATTGCTCTGTGTGTGTGTTTGTCTGTGTGTGTGTGTGCGTGTGTGTGTGTGTGTGTTTTAGCGGAGGGTCATGAACATGTGCCAAGTTGGGTTTGGATTGCTGCGGGCCTCTTCAATTTTCTGGCCTACACGCTGGGTGAGTGTGTGTGTGTTTGTGTATCAATGCAAAGCTTTTTGATGATCTTTATAAATAGAAACCGGAATATATTTTTTTAAGAGTTTGTCATGTGAATGTGTGTGTCTCAGTTGGAGGTGAAATTAGTAACATCAGTGTGTGAATGTTCCGGTCATGTGGGTGAGAGTGTGTGTGCACATGTCTGTGCGATGGTATGAATGTTCACACACTGCGCTTGCTAATGATTAGCATCTTCGCAGTCTTACATGTTTTGTGACTTTTAAGGAATGAAACATAGAAGTGGTGTGTGTGTGTGTGTGGGCGTGCAGACGGTGTCGACGGGAAGCAGGCTCGCAGGACGAACTCAAGCACTCCTCTGGGCGAGCTGTTTGACCACGGCCTGGACAGCTGGGCGTGCGTGTTCTTCGTGAGCTCACTGTACTCCGTGTTCGGGCGCGGCGAGAGCGGAGTCAGCGTGTTCACGCTCTACGGCCTGCTCTGGGTCGTCCTCTTCTCTTTCATCCTGTCTCACTGGGAGAAATACAACACCGGCGTGCTCTTCCTGCCCTGGGGCTACGACATCAGCCAAGTGGTAGGAGCTGCTCAGGCTGCGCACACACACACACACACGCAGAAATACACACCAAGTTGCAAATGAAGCAGCTGGACCCAGCGGAGACGGGCTCAGGTGTACAGCTTTAGGCAGAGTGTAGAGGAGCTGCTGCACAATAACAGAGGTGTTATGATGTAAATCCCTGACTCGAGTCACTGATATCGTTCCCTGTAATCACCTGCTGTGAATCTCCCGAGATAAGGCTCTTATTATCTGATGTGACTCATGCATATAAATCCCTGATGTGATTCTCTGCTCTGAATCTCTAATATGACTCTGTGATGGTTTCACCTGATGTGATTTACGGTTATGAATCTCTCGCTGTGCCGCCTGGTGTGATTCCCTCACGTGACTCTCTGCTATAAATGCCTGACGTGGTCGCCTGGTGGGATTTTGTTTGCGTGACTCCCTGCTATAAATACCTCAACTGATTCATGGATTTGATTCCTTGATGCAAATCCCTGCAATAAATCCCTCATTTGAATTTCTGATGTGATTCCCGGTGACATGACCCCCATAATGTGATTCTGTTGCTGTATAATGACATGATAATGACTCCGTAAGCATAAGCATACGCCCACGTTTAGTCTCCGGTAATGATCCTCGACTTGAAGGACAGGTCTAGGCAGACCTTGACGTGATGTTCCTTATGCTCAGTTACCAAACTAGTTTTGAAACTTTTTTGATACACCCTCCGATAAATCTCTGATATGAATCTTTGATGAGATTTGATGAGTGCTTCTGTGATTCAGTTCACTCGTATGATTCCCTAAAAACGATTCAGTAATACATAAAGTCTTATTTACTAGTGTTTTAATATTCTTTTAAACACTAATCGTATCTTGGTCTTTTTTTACCGTTCTTTTTCTCTCTACCTCCACCCCCCCCCCCCACTCTCCGTCTATCAGACAATCTCTATCGTGTACATCGTCACAGCCGTAGTAGGAGTAGAGACATGGTACAAACCTCTGATCTGGAACATTCTCTACAGAGATCTCTTCATCTTCATGATCGTGGGTGAGACGCCGTTTTCTCTTCACCGTGACTCTTTAGCACGTTTCATAGCTTGAGAAAATCTCATCGCTGCGTCTCTCTGGTCTGCCTTACAGGTTGTTTGTTTGCTGTGACGTTACCGATGAGCCTCTACAACGTGCTTAAGTAAGCGTGACTCCTTCTGAATGTGTTTTATTCAATATGGCGCGTTTCCAGTAATATCTCAAAAGTTATATATATATATATAAACGATTTTGTCTCAGATAGATGTTTAAAAGTTTGGTGTCGTGCAGGGCGTACCGCAGTAACACGCTGAAGCACAGCTCGATGTACGAGGCCCTCCTGCCCTTTTTCTCGCCCACGCTGCTCTTCATCCTCGCCACCCTGTGGGCCATCGTGTCTCCCAGCAACGTCTTGGAGCTGCAGCCCCGACTCTTCTACCTGATGGTGGGAACAGCCTTCGCCAACGTTACTGTGAGTAAAACACCAAACACACAGACATACACACACACACACTTGTAGTTATATAGACAAAGGGACCTCTTGTTTCTGTCAGTCTCTTCTCTCAGGCTCGGGAATGTTTCCTGCCGTGAGTGTAACGTTACGTTACTGCCTCAGCAGATTCCAGGACAGAGGATAAGAGCAGGGTTTATTACATGATGAGTTCAAATGAATGAAAAAAAGTTCTGTCTCTGTGTTTTCCAGTCTCTCTCTCTCTCTCTCTCTCTCTCTCTCTCTCTCTCCTTGTCAAGATCAAGTCAAAGTTGCTTTATTGGCATGACAAATGTGGACATTTGTTTAGTAAAGTGCTCGCGCCTCATCATTTAGAGATTGCTAGTTTGATTCCCGGGTGAGGCTTCCGGAGGGGCCAAGCCGGGGGAGGCACTTGAGCTCAGGAATAAATCAGACTGCCAGTAGTAGCCTTGATGGGAGAGTGCCCTAAAGACGGGTCTGAATTTCAACAGTAATAATAATAATAATTTCTTTCTGCCTCCCTGTATTTTTCCCTCTTTCTCTCTCTAGCTCTCCTGCTCGTGTCTCTCGGTCTGTCCTCCCCTTTGTCTGTCTTATCTCTCACTCCGTCTTTCTTTGCCCCCCTCTGTTTTTTTTCTGTCATTCTTTCTGAGTCTGACTTCCTCTGTGTGAATGACTCTTATTTTTCTTTTCCTCTTTATTTCTCTCTCTCTCTCTCTGTCTCTCTACTTGGCTCTTTGTCTGTCAGTTTCCATGTAATTCTCTCTCGTTGTCTCGGCCATTCTCTCCATCGCTCTCTTTCTCAGTGTCTCTTTGTCTCTGCACTATTAAATCCCATCACACACACAGCAGGCTCTGTGTCCTACACAGTAACTCAATCACTTTTTTTTCCCCTTACTGTTGTCTGTCTATTTTCATATTTGAAAAATACCCCCATGAAATTAGATGATTATGCTTTTTAATGAAAATGCATTTGCTGAAAATAATCCAATTCAATCCAAGTTGGTTTATTTTATTGCAGAGGAGTTTTTTTTTCCTCAAAGGAAAGACAGGAAAGAATCAGAAAGGGTCAGCGATTGAATAGGCAAGACATTCATGTGAATCTTTATATTACGACAATCCAGGTTTTAGATGCAACACTCCTCTTTTATTCTTTCACTTCATTAGAATGTTTTTAAATACTTGGGCTTTTATGTGCTTTTAAACTGGAAGGGCAAAAGAGTCGAGTGAGATTACTTGTGGGCTGGAGTGTGTCTCATATTCTAGCTGCTTGGAATAGTGCGTGTGTGCGTGTTTCAAGTAAACTTATGACTTTTAGACTTCCTCTCTTCCCCTTACAAAATCTGTTGCCGTGTAATTTCCTCATGATGCACTGGTTCTACGGTACTCGCTGGTCTGCATAAATGTGCATTATAATGGTAGACGCACAAGGCTGTAGTTGTACTGACTCTCTCTCTTCTCTCTCTCTCCTGCAGTGTAAGCTGATCGTGTGTCAGATGAGTAACACACGCTGCCAGCCTCTCAGTTGGCTGTTGGTGCCGATGGTGTTGGTGGTGCTGCTGGTGATCTCGGGCGCGGTGCAGGAGAGCGAGACGCTGCTGCTGTACGTCTGGACGGCTGTGGTCCTCATCGCCCACATACATTATGGAGTTTCAGTGGTGCGTACACACACACACACACACACACACACACACACACACACACACACACACACACACACACACTACTTCACCCCAAACAGGAACTCCAACAACGTAAAAAAAAATGCTGTGTTACAGCTTTGCAACGGGTGGCTCTTGCTGCGGCGTGTTCACACATACAACATGTCTAAAAGTGTTTACTTTAGTGTGTCTCTGTCTGTCTTTGCATGTGTGTGTGTGTGTGTTACCATCTCTAATTCTATCTACGCATATGTCTCCTACCTATATGCTGCTCTCTGTTTATCTGCCTATCTGGTTGTCCATCTGCCTGCCTGTTGGTCTCTCTATTTATACATCTGTCTGCCTGCCTGCCTGTCTCTTTACCCGTACATCTGTCTGTTTCTCCACCCATACTGTCTTTTCGCCTGCATGCCTGTCTTCGTGTCTGTCTCTCTTTGTCTTTCATCTCTTTCGTATCTCCACAGGTGCAGCAGCTGAGCGGTCACTTTAAGATCTACGCGTTCTCGCTGAAGAAGCCCAGCTCGGACTGACAGGAGGAGGAGAAGATCGGTCTGACAGCGGCGGAGGAGGTCTAAGCGGTCACGGCGCCCTCCCCGACCGGCCGACACTGAACCCATCACCACCGAGACGCACCTCGAACCAGGAAACCAAAAGCTGCTGACTGAACACGCCTTCTCCCGCCCGGACACGCAGGACGTAGTGACGAGGGAGACGCCACGTCTCTTCCCCGTCCCCTGTGGAGCTGCGTGACGGAAAGGGCGGGGCTGTTCGGTGTCTCCGGTGTCCGCTGAACAGATTCACTTGTTTCCTACGGAAACGCACTTTTCAGCTGAGACGCAGGAGCCTGGAACGATTAACACACATCCACATACTTCAGCCTTATCAAACACACACACACACACACACACACACACAGCAAGCAACGTGTTAATACGCAACACATTAATGAATGTTTTGTACGTTTTTGCCATGGGCCATTTTATTTGGATTTATTTCTGGCATATTTTTAGAATTGAAAGATTCAGAGACTCTGAAAAGAAAAGAAAAAACATTTTTCTAATTTATGGCATTACAGGATCATAGTGTACCAGCTTACAACTGAAAGTAGTGGACATTATTATTATTATTTTTTAAGGGAATCTGATCTAGATCTTTAGCCACGCTTTCCTGTGGTGTTTTATCAGACGTCTGCCTCGGAGCATCAGGCAGAACATCAGCTCCAACAAGCCACTCGTGGACCTCAGAAGCTCCTTCGATGATCAACACGTGGTTTATGAGGCCTGAACTTTGACCTGGCATCACCTATAAACCTTCATTCTTTCCCTTTTTTGAGTTTGCTTCCTGTGCTACGTTGGTGATGGTGTGTCAGCCTGTTGAGCTTTTATGGTTTCTGTTATTCTATTTTTTTTCTTTCTTTCTTTCTTTACTAGCGAGCTTTTATTGAGTTTATTTGCGCTTAAATGAAGAGTGCGCTTCAAAGCCTGTCCAGGAGAGGGCGCACTCGGAGTGAGTGAGTGGCACCTCGCTTCGTTCTCTAAACACAATAAAAGCGCTAGTCGTCTCTCCCTCTCTCGCGCGCCTTTTTTTCTTTATTTTTATTATTATTTCTAATCTGACTCTCAATGTCCAAAGCGTCCGATGTGTGTGTATTATATTGTACGTAGTGAGTGTGTGAGAGGGAGAGAGAGCATCTTGTTAGCTCTGGACTCTTAATGGGTACTGTCGCCACGGGATCAGGGCCAGTCTGTGCAATCTGCTAGTTAATACTTGTGATTGATGATGTAATAATGTAATGTGTTACCACAATTACTTTTTTTTTTTTTTTATGAAATTAGGTGACGTGAAACCTCTGAGATCGTTCAGAGGGCATGAACGTGAATGCTTCACCTACCAGAGTGCACAAGCAGGAACTCTCTTTTCCTCCCGAACGCAACTCGCAACCTAACTTCTTTTTTTTTTTTTTTTTGATATTTATGATTAAATAGTTGTGTTCCATTTACGTTGCCCGTTTAACTTCTAAACAACTATTTAATAGACATTGGTCAGTATCTTGGTGTATACCAGGCTAATGATTATTCCATTTTATTTAAATTTTCTATTTTACTCACACATTAGTCAGGGTTTTTTTTTATTTTAACAGCTGTTCTAATGTCAGGATGTAATGCAACATGTTTAAACGGGAACTTTGGTCTCTTTCATTGCAACATCTGCAGATCTGTAGCGTGTGTTTGAATTTCCTACATGTAAAACATACTGAAGAAACAAACAACGTCAAAACTAATCAATGAACTAATATGAAATTAGTGAAAGTCCAGCAGTAAAACGTTTCACGTTCTGAAATTTTAGCATAAGATTAACGTATAAAAAGATTTTTATCAGCAAAAATGTTACTCAATTACAATTATCAAAGTTACGCATAGTTTATTGCTCCGTGTTCGGACCCACATGAAACACAATGTGTTGGACTTTTTGAAGCACTCTAGGTTTAAATCTTCGTGTGTCAAATTCCTTAAATGGAATTGTTCACAAAAGCGTTTCACAGAAATACTTTTTGCGGAGGATCAAACACCTGCCTCTAGACTTTCTGTACAATTGAGATGAGGGTAATATATCTTTCTTTTTTTTCGCAGGGGTAAATTTCCCAAAACAAATATTCGTTTTTTTTTTTTTTTTTTAATCCATGCTAATCACATGAATTCACTACAGATACATTAGATGACATCAAGTTAAACATTGCTTGAGTATTAACTCAATGTTTATTACTTTGTACTGCTGAGAATAGAACAGGGTGCGCTGTACATGGTTGTAAGCGCTGGATCGGTCAGTGCAGTCGCCTGTTATGTTTCAGGATCGTCCCTTGCAAATGTGATCTTTCTGTATGACTGGATCAGGGAGCACCAGAGATTTTTTTTATTTTTATTATTGCTAAAAATACTCATGCTGTGTGTATGTAAATGGATAATTAAATAGTTTTATTTTTCATGTTTTTTTTTTTTGTTAACTCAAGCAACCTGCTCAGTATGAACCACTAAATATTCAGTGTGTGATGAAATGCAGATGTCCTGTATTGTGCCCTCAATATTGCAAAGCCCTATTAAATGAACGCAGATTGTCAAACATGGCTGTCGCCGTACAGATGTGTGGGATTCGTTTTATTTTCTTTTATTCTCACACCACCTAAGTTAATGAATGGAACCACAGCTGTGCTCTGTTATCTTGTTGGACCCATGTACAAAACCAACACAGAGTGCGGTGGACGTGTGAAGCAGCAGACGGAATACCCGTAACGCGTACCTACTGTATTAATAATTGTTTGTAGGACATAGGGAGTGAGACACCTTTTATATCATATCAAAGATTTATTAGAGTGGTTGTAATAGTTTGTGCTTTTAAGAATTTCACGTCTTTTTTTAAGCTCAAGTGAGTTAACTCTGTCCTCTTCTGAAAGGTTAGTTTTTGTTTTAAATAAGATAATGAATCGACTCTTAATCCTGTTATAAAACAGACATGGATCTCCTGATCCATGCTTCGTGTTTTGTAAATATGCATACACATTTATATCTTTAGCAGGCAAGAAAAAACACAGTTGCTAAATACAATTTCACGCTCTTTTATATAGTGTCCGTAACTTTTTAAGATTCAAATCTTTCATTCAGATAAAACTTATGGCCAATTAAGATTTCACATGAAAAGATATACACTGAAAAAGTGTATTATTTTAAAATGCCAAATTGTTAAGATATGGCAATTTTTGGGGGCACATATAAATTCATGTCTCCAAAACTGCTAAAGTTAGCAACTTAAAATTGTAAGAGAAGCAAGCTTGGTCACTTACATGTTCATAAACGTCAGAAGTAGCTTCTTTAGCACACACATTTTCTGTATTATATGTATAACAAAAAAAATATAATAGAATCAGCACCAATATTGTGTTTTGGCAGTTTCCTTTGTATGCTTTTATTTTGACATCCTGATTCGCAGCACAGTCATTATGCGTACTAACGTCCTAAACAGTGTGGCAAACTAGTACGCCTCCTACAGTCACCATGGGAATCTGTGGTGGCGCCGCGTGCTATTTTATCATACTAACAAGTAGGTTAGTACGCATCGCGCGCTCCACAGGCTCCACACAGCCTCAGCAGCAGGAGCCTCAGGATGAACAGGATGCCAGCAGATGTTAAATATCTTAGCGACAGAATGCGATTTTAGCAGTCGGAGCGGATTTGACAGCCTTAGTTTGGGGTTGAAAACATATATATATTTACACAGGAATGAACCAGAACGGTGCGTTTTATATTTCTATTATTATTTTTTAGTAAAGAACAAGCTACGTAGTTTAAGAGTGTAGTGTCTGGGATAACGGTTAAAACCGGTAAAGCTAGCTGGTTAGCTTGATAAGCTAGCACTGCTGTACTAACCAGGTAGCTAAATACGGCTAATATAAGTCATATCGATTCACAATTAAGGTTATTTTGTTTTATTTTTATTATCATTTGTAGTTAAACGAACAAGGTCACAGAACTGGGTTGTGCTGATGTCAGTAACTGTAGTCATATATTAAACAGTAATATATATATATATATAATAGATATATTTTTTATTTTAAAAATACGTTAAATATCGTTACACACTTGCTAATCGTTAACCTTACACTAAATAGCTGTTAACGTAAAATGACCAGGCGCGCGTGCCACTGTGGACGAGCTCCAAATAAGCACGTGCGCCCCCTACAGGTGAAACTATAGCATAGGCGATGACCGGCTGTCTGAGACTTACAGTACATATTTCATAGAGAGGGGAATCACCAGTCACCTACCAATACGATATAGATGAGCTCACGAATACGGAAAAACTATTCATTGTGGGAAAGGTCATAGGTCAAGGCCTTATAATCTGGGCCCGTGAGCGTAAATTCTATATCGTCATGAGATAGTAAGTGATTTTATAGAAAATTATTTGTGTTAGCCAAATGGCACATGTCACATAAAATAATTATTATTAATTGATATTTTAAAAGTCTTTATTATATGTTAGCCAAATAAAAAGATTAAACCACAATACCTTAGCTATAGTTTCTTGCTAACATTTTTGGAGTACATAAAATGACACATGAAGTAGTGTGTCGATATCACTGTGTGAACATTTATATATTATCTATGATACAACAAGATATGATATGCATGAACAAATTTTTCTGCTTTTGATGAGACGTTGTACGATACCCAGGTGACAATTTGATTGAAGTTGCGATTCTGTAACTATAACGATTTAATAAATATCCCGATTTGATATAAAAATTTTCCCTCAATTTTTGAACACTTTTAAACCTTTAAAAAAAAGTTTAATGATTCGTTAAATGAAAAACCGTTTCTTATAACATAGTTTTGTCACTTAAAAATTAATCACAGCATTTAAAAAATACAAACTAACTTATGAATTTAATCTGATTCAGAGTCGAGTTGTTCAGGCGAAAATTCATATTCCCGCATTTTTCCATAGAAAATCATGTAAAAGCTAATAATCTGTTCCAAGTCATTCAAAAATATTACCAATATTATTAATTTCCAACACTATAATTATTTTTCAGCATATAAAAACAATTAAAACATTTAGTAACTATATCTAAATGAAGTAAAGCATGAAATAGACATCACACCTCACTTAACCTTAATGTATGATGACTTTTGGGATCGTCTGCTTAAAAAATAAAACTAAAAATGGCTCCCTTTTCTTCTTGCTACCGTCCTTGATAACATTTTTGGGACCCATGGTGCTATAATCTTCACTAAATCTTGCACAAAATGCAAAATGCAAAAAAAAAAAAAATCCCAAAAAAGTAAACTTGCTTTGCTTTTAAGTTTCTTTGACATTCAACTCGGTTCATTTGTTTGTATGTTCGAGGTACCGCTGTAATTATTATTTTAAAACAAACTTACACCTACCACACAGGATGAAAATGTGTAAATGGTTAAAAGTACGGCACCTGTAGAATTGTAAAGAAATTGTGATGTTTTTATCTCCTCAAATACATCCAAAGTCACAAAACTCAACTTGACACTGAGTACGTGTGTTGAGAGGCTGTGAGCATGCAGGCACGTAAGGCTTCTAACGTGGGCAAATCATCCTATACCCTACAGTATACAGGTGCATGTCTAAGGAATAACGTTCTTTCTAATGCACTACATTTCCAAAAAAAGCGATATTACAAATCAGGGTACCTTCGGATTTTATTATTATAACTTTATTTGATTTTTGACTTTTGTTTTTGTTTTTACAGTCCGGAGTCCTGCCTAACTTCACAATGCTGTGCCTAAATCTTCACTCCATGCTAATCCTTTGTGTCCTCTTGGCTGGAGCTCAGGGAGACAGTGAAGAATTTGACCCCTACAAGGTCCTGGGTGTGACCAAGAGTGCAAGTCAGGCTGAGATCAAGAAGGTGTATAAACGCCTTGCTAAAGAATGGTAACATTCTTCAAATTAAATGTTTCATGCCTTACATGCCTTACATGTACATGCCTTATCCAGTTGCAACAGTCTACGTTTTTGCCCTATAATCCTCAAGACCGAGCTCTACTGAACTGTGACGGGTCTGAAGGTGCATGTGTTGTGTTTAAAACTTTTAGGAATGATGTAAGATAGAAATATAAGCTGTTCCTGCTTAGGTTACTTGGTTCAGGGTTTTTTTTGGAAACTAGAAGGAAATTGAGCTAAAAGTTCCCTGATCTCCTGATGGAAAACTGTTTATTAAAGGGAAGGGATCAGCGTTCCCATGGAACAGTCAATACGATATTATCATGATACCTTGGTAACGATTCTATTTGTATTCTATTTGCGATTCTATATTACGATTTTATAACTATCCCAATTTTATATTATTTTCTTTTTTAGGTTTTGTTACAATTCTAAATAAACTTAACAAGTAATATGCTTTAAAAATTTAAAGCACTCCACCTGTAGGATTATAGAGGAACTGGAACATTTTAACAACTTAAATGCAAATATATATTATATAATGTGAATTGAAATTTAATTAATTTAAAAAAACATTCTTTCGGATCCTGTGTGGTGATACCACAGAAAAGAATCACAGTACATCACTGAATCTTTATCTACTACATTTGTCTTGCATTTCGATCTTATTTGTATCTCTTGCAACGGTTGTTTGCCAGGCATCCGGACAAAAACAAGAACCCAGAAGCAGAGGACATGTTCATAAAGATCACCAAATCCTATGAGGTATAACAGATCACTTCACTGGCTTTGATGTTTCATTACTAACGAGAATTTCTCATAATGTGACTATATGTGGGTTTGGTTTTGTTGTTCAGATCTTATCCAATGAAGAAAAAAGAGCCAATTACGATCGCTTCAAGCAGACCAGCTCCCTGCCTTACGGGCCTCGCGGCTTCCGTCATTTCCACGACAACTTCTACTTCGACGAGTCCTTCTTCAACTTTCCCTTTAATAGCAAAGGCAGCCGTGATGCCGCTGACAGCAAGTACACGCTGCACTACAACCAGTATGTCAACGAAGTCATGTCAGACAGCTTCAAAAGACCGTATCTGATCAAGATCACGTCAGACTGGTGCTTCAGCTGCGTCCACATGGATCCAGTGTGGAGGGAGGCTGTGCAGGAGCTCGAGCTTCTCGGTAAGGACTGCTGTTTTTTTTTTTGTAAGCAGATGATATAGACAGCTAGGTTATTATTATTTTTTAATTATGAGAAAGACGATTGGACAACCAAATCCAAGCGATTCTGAACTGATTCATGAACAGGGAACTGTGTTTATATTACTTTCTTGACCTCCCTTATCCGTAGGTATAGGAATAGGCGTGGTTGATGTCAGCTACGAGAGACGCTTGGCGAATCATTTAGGCGCTCACCGCACTCCGTCCATACTCGGTGTCATCAACGGAAAAGTCACTTTCTTTAACTACGCTCTGGCCAAGGAGCACCTCATGCAGTTTGTGGATGACCTGCTCCCTCAGAGACTGGTCGAGAAGGTAAGTACAAGACTGTCTATGTTCTTATGCGTCGCCCGATCTGATTTCTAAAACTGCTGTTTTTGGATTGCTTCCCAGGTCACTGACCGGAATGACCGTGACTTCCTGAAGAGCTGGTATGATGTTAACAAGCCCCGCGTTCTGCTTTTTGACCAAGTGCCTACGGTTCCTCTGTTGTACAAGGTACATGTGATACATCGCAATACTGGAAGTACATTTTTATAAACTTTCCTCTTTTCTAAACAAACTCCGCAAATAATTAGCTCTTACCACACAGGATGCTGTGCTGTGTAAACAACTTACAGCACCTGTAGGATTACAGAGGAACTGCAACATTTTACCAACTCAAATGCAAACAGAGTATATATAAAGAAAATGCTGATGTGAATGTGAACTGTTTCTCCACAGTTGACGGCGTTTGCCTATAAGGACTATGTACAGTTTGGCTACGTCGACCAGGGTCTGTCTGAGACAGCAAACCTGCTCAAGCAGTACAACATCAACACTTACGCCCCAACCATGCTCGTCTTCAAGGAGAACACAGATAAACCAGCCGACATCATACAGGTAGATTTTTTTTTTCAACATGAAGTTTTAAATACAAATACAACTTGGTGATGTGGTGCTGTTATGATGATTTTTTTTTTCAATAAACAGGCTAAAGGGATGAAAAAACAAATAATCGATGAATTCATCTCCAACAACAAATTTCTTCTTGCCCCTCGTCTGGTGAATCAGAAGATCTTTGATGAGCTTTGCCCCGTCAAGCAGTTCCACCGGCGTAGAAAGTAAGCTGAATAGTAATGTTTACTCTGAGCTACACAGATTAACATTTAAAGCTGCATTAGGTGTCATTATTATTATTAATATTTTAAATTTAAAGATTAAGTCGCTAATGGTTTGATGCGTTAGACTTTTGAAGTATTTCATGTTCGCCCATGTTCATGAAGCTCCACCTCCAGGATCTAAGATGGAACAAACAGGGTAGTTACATTAGGTACGAGTGATTTGAATCGTTCCCAGGAATGACTGATTCCTCTCCTCACTTCCCCGCTCCCCTGCGTTCACCTTATTTTATTTTCTGTACTCGGGTACGCTTGCATATTTACCCTCTCCGATACGGTTTGCACCTACTTGGTTTGTGAGTCACCATTAAACTCAAGAGAAGAAAATGAGGAAGTTTGCCTTCCCGCTCTATGCCTAATATTATTGATATTTCGGGAAGAAATGTTACAAATCATATATCAGACTCTGGAGTCAAATGTTCTCGGAGACGATCCCGGGCAGTAATGACAAAACGCCCTAACAGGAGGAAGATCCAAACACGAGCACCAGAAATCTGTTTTCAGAATGGGCTTTCTCACCGAGTTGATAAACTTTTGCCAAGGCCACAGTTTAATGCTTTGTTTTTTATTATTATGTTCTACAAACATATCTTCGAGGTGATTTTAAAGAATAATTAAAGATGCAAAAAAGCATTTTTAATTATTCTTTAAAAATCACCTCGAAGATATGTTTGTCCACAAGGACAATTTATGATTCCGAACTTAAAGTAGAAATATCATGGAGTGAAAATGCCAGGATTGTGTTCGACTAAAACTACAAATATCTACCTAAATATTTATCTACTACCATTTTGTGGTTTTTTTTTTTTTTTTTTTTTTTCAAAAGTAAAATTGTGTTGCAGTCACATGTACTGTATATGTGGTCCAAATGCTTAAGATGCAGTAATGTCTTTAAAGGGTTTACTTGTTCTGTGATCACTTTTTAGAAGCATATTTATGGCCTGTATTGTGTTCTTGTCGCTGTTTTACTGTTCCCACTTCAGATACTGTGTTCTGCTGATCACCGGTGAGGAGGATGTCTTTGTGCCAGGAAACAAAGCGTTCTTGTCTCTGGCCTCTGCGAACACCGAGGAGGTTCTGCGCTTTGCTTACGTGTACCAGCGCCAGCAGCAGCCTCTGTGTTCTGTGCTGCTGAAGAACAGAGACACTCCACCACAGGTACATGCTCACTGCACCATCAAGCTTAAACCAAAACAACATAAAAAAGGACTTCACAATCCCACTTACTATGATCAGTACAAGTTTTCAAGCAGATGCCTATTAGGTGTTTAGTTCTGCTAAAAAGTCATCCTGTGAGGTCGCCAATTTTAGTGATGTCATGTGAACTTTTTACTTACTACTGCCAAATAAGTATGAGGTAAAATAAAAAGTACAATAACAGTGTAATGGTATTTGTTTGTGTGTGTGAGTAGGTTGTGATCCTGGAGAGGCGTAACGGGGCAGGAAAGGTGCTCTACAAGCCTGTTCAGGGTGGCTGGAACGGCAGTGAGGACGACAAACACAGGCTTCTTGAGGAACTGGAGCGGCTGCGGAAAGACCCCTCCATCCTTACCCATGATGCCACGCTGCCTGAGCTCAATAACGAGTTTGCTTCAGTCAGTCCCTTTGAGCCTCTCATTTTTTAAAATGTGAAATTGGTCCTGAGCTGGCCTACATTCCCTAAAGTTTTTTATATGAACAATGGAGTGATGCAGTGCACCGTAATGATGATTACAGTAATAATTTAAATAACGGTTTATGTTTGTCTGATTGCAGATGTTCTTAATCAGATGGATTTATGCAGCATATGACTACTTGTCTGAAATTATTGATGATGTTCTTCACAATAATTGGTAAGTAAAAAAGCCAATATCCTTTTTTTTTTTTTTTTTTTTTTAAAGACAAGTTTATACTAAAGTTCTTTAGTACTGTTCTCCTCACTGCAGGCGTGAAATGATGCCTCTGCTGTCTCTGATATTCTCTGCGCTGTTCATCCTGTTTGGCACGGTGATTATTCAGGCTTTCAGGTACGATTCAGGATGTTTACAATTTTGTCATCATTTTGAAATTAGTATGATTGAGACATGGTATTTAAAAACAAAAATGGCTTCAGTGATTCTGGTGAGGAGAAACAGACCAAACCAAAGGCCAAAGAAGCAGCGAAGACCCAGAATGGATCGCCAAGCACTGCCAGCACTTCCAGGTGCCTCATGTGTCCATTTGTGAAAGAATATCTTTGTTTATCAGAATTTGATCCATGATATGCGAACTTTATTTCCCGAGCAGCCGTCCACCAAAGAAGAACTTTGTGGAGGTGACCGAGTTAACGGACATCACTTACACCAGCAATCTGGTGAAGCTGAGACCAGGCCATATCAACGTGGTGCTGGTGCTTACAGACGCAACCAAAAACATTCTCCTCAGCAAGTTCGCCAAGGAGGTTTATTCCTTTACCGGGTCAGTTTTTACTGGTAATGTACTCGTTACATTCACATGGAAAAAAGTGATCAAGTGGGGTGTTCAAGTCACACAGGGACTTGCACAAAAAAAAAAGAAAGAAAACGGTATTGAACTTCAAAATGGTATCAGAAATCAGATTTTTTTAAAAACTTGACTACATACCAAAGTCAAGTCAGTATATTCAATATATTTTTACTTGCTAAAATGCTATCTCCTGCAGTGAAATCAGGTAACAATATATTTCAGAGTGTACTGTGTTTTTAGGAGAATATTGTTTTTAGAATATAAAGTATTTTAAAAGTATCGTGTTTATAGTATACTGTTTTTGAAAGTATGTTGCTGTTTATTACACTGTATTTAAAATGATGATTTATGGGCATGTGTACTGTTTTCTTTTTTTTTGGTTATAAAGGGGATTACTGTATTTTGAAAGTATAATTTAAGAGAATACCGTGTTTTGGGAGTATATATATATTTTAAGAATCTGTACTATACTTTGGGAATATAATTTTTGCGAGTATACAGTACTTTGAAAGCATGTACTCTGAGAATATTTCGTATTTAAAGATTAAATACTTCAAAGTATTTAAGGGGCTCAGAATACCACTTTGGCCCCCTCACACCCAAGCTATCTTCTCTTTGAACTTTGCTGTCGAGTCGACACTACAGAGCCCTGAACACCAGGACAATCAGGCACAAGAACAGTTTTTTTTCCCCAGGCAATTTACTATGCAATAAATATATGTGCAATTTTGTTTGCAATATCACAGATATTTATTTAACTTATTTGAAAGTATCCCACACCCTACTCCATTTGATGTTAACCTTTTTCCTACAAAAAAAAAAATCGTTTTTTTTTTTTTTTGTCATTCTGTTTTGTCTTGTCATTTGTTCTGGAAGCTCCGTCACTAAAACAAATTCCTTGTATATGCAAGCGTATTTGGCAATAAAACTCTTTCTGATTCTGATTTAAGAAGTTCTTTTTTTTTTTGACAGGAGCCAGACGCTGCATTTCTCCTTCCTGAACGTGGACAAGCACAACGAGTGGATGTCCACCCTGCTGGAATACGCCCAGGACGCCATGCAGCTGGAGGCGGACGAGGAGGAGGAGGCCAGTAACCGCAAGACAGACTACACCGGCTACGTGCTGGCGCTCAACGGGCATAAGAAATACTTGTGCCTGTTCAAGCCAGTGTACACGGGTGAGGACGCTAACAGCAGGCCGGAGGAGGAAGCTCCCGGCAGCTCCAGATCCAGGTCAAGCTCCAGAGACGAGCACCAGCACAGGAAAGGAGGGGCACGCTCACGCTCCACCACTCTCCACATCCACCATAAACTGGACCGCCTGGGCCTGTGGATGGAGCGGCTGATGGAGGGCACGCTACCTCGCTACTACATCCCGGCCTGGCCGGGCCTGGACAAGATCACGGTCAATAAGTAGAGCTGGGAATCCTAGCACAATGTTAAGCAGAGACCGTGTTGGTTGTTTGGGAAGAGTGTTTCATCGTTCATAATGCAGTGTGACTAAAGGTGGCGCCCTAGGCAGACTTCGTGACCTCTGAGCTCAGACTTTGATCTTACACAGATGCTGTAAATGACCCGAGTCTAATAGTAGCTCCGTTTAACCGCGATGCTGCGACAACGCTAACTACTGAATGCTGCTCCAGCAGGAACTTTAATGGTACCATAAACAGGGCTGTCTGACCAAAATAGACGTACTGGAAAGATCTTTAATTATAACATGATATTCAGTGAGGTCTAAAAATATATATATATATATTATACAGGATAAGTGTTAATAATTTAATAATTGCTCTAAATTAAGAAATATCACATGAGACGGAGTGCTGTTGTACTGAATACCAGTAACACTGTGATGCAGTCGTAGGCACGACAACGCAGCCCGAGTACTGAAGATATCACACCTGTGCTCATATTCAGTACAACTGCATGACTTCAATTGTGATATTGCTTTCATGTAACAGTTTAACAAACAACATTCATTATCAACAGATAAGGATTTGTGTATTTATTTAAAAAGGTATTTTGCTCTGCCAACACATATCCTTACACAACTGGTGAAGCTCGTGTTGGGCTGGAGAACAGAGGTAAAAGTAGTTTTAAATTCTTACCGATACTGTGTAGAAAAAAGGCAAATAAACCATAGTGGTGGTAAACAATCCTGAGAAACTTACAAGATTCTGGTGATATTCCTAATTATTCCACCTAAGAATATCAGCTATGTTAACTTCCAGGTTCCAGGGTTGAATCCCAAATAGAGTAATTGGGAAAGTAGTGCACTATGTAGGATGCAATGCCTTAAATGTGGGTTTTGGTTCAGGCAGCTGCTCTCCCCTCTTTCCTGTACTGCGGACCGTACAGCCCTACTTTCACCCATACTGCATCCGATGATCTGTGATGCAGAGAATACATATAGTTAAACGTCTATATCAGCACTGGTGGAATGGCTCTCGTCCAATCAGATCACTTGGTTGGAACTAAATGTTGTATGATGTCATTTAAATACCAGCTGATGGTGGGGCAGTGGGATTCAGCTCCCCGCCTTCATCTCTGTGGCGTTTTAATATTTTAATCCATCAAGCTCGCTTTACCTCATCATCTATACACTCTGCTTATACACAGATCAGCTTCCGAACCTTCAGCGTCCCCACTAATACTTCCGTCTCACTTTACTTGTACAGTTACAGTGTTAACAGTTACCCCAAATTTTTGTCTCCTGTTGAACACTTGTAACTGTGCTAGCAATAAAAGTGGCAGCAGATCGGTTAAAGACATCACAAATGGTTTCAGGGTGGACATTTCCTTGACCTGTAAGACTAAGGTCACGTTAACCTGTTACATGTAGCATGATTTTTTAAAAAGAAAAGCAAAAAAAAAAAAAAAACTGGGAAGATCTCCATTTACAATTTTCAATTAAGAAGAAAGATTTGATAAATAATAGTTGGTATTTTACATAATTATATCAGTATTAAGAATAAATGTAGACATAGATTGTGTTGAGCAAAAGGACATACAGTATAAGACAGTGTTGTGTCTGTGCAATAAGACTGACTACTTTGCCTTGAACATGTTTAAGCATGGAATCTGATGTAGTCTGATTAACGTAACACTTTCCTGTTTATAAGATTTCATAAATCAGTTATACCCAAACTCAAGAAGGCAACTGCAAGGTCACACTTTAATTGTGAACCTGCTGTCTGTAATCACCTACACTTCTGATTTAGGCATCTCTAAGGAAAAGCGTCATGCAATTACACATATTAGTCACCAGATGGCGACATTTTTGCTTTAAATGCTTCATACCAATGTGGTTGGGTAAAGCAATGCCATGCAGAAATGAGGTTAAGTAGGAGTGGGGATATTGCTTTACTTTTGGTTGGAGTAAAAGTAAAGAGTATTTTCTAACAAACCTACTCAAAGTACAGATACATGAAATATGTACCCAAGTACAGTAATGAAGTACATATACTTGGTTACCTCCCGCCTCTGTAAGTAAATGTTTAATATCTGGTAATTTATGCTACTGTTAAAACTTAATTATAAAATTTAAATTAAGTAAATTTATTTATTGTAAATACAGTAAATGACCTCTCGTGGCCCATCTACAGTACCATCACAGCTTTGGGAAACACAGAACATTACGGTAACTGTAAAGTGACATCAATTCTAACACTTTTCTTCCTCTTTTTTTTTTGATGAGCTTGAACAAAAACATTAGAGTTAAGCTAGAACTATTCACAGGTATGTGTTATGACATCACAAAATATAAGAGCCAATCAGGTTCTAGTATGCAAATTACAGCAGGATTCCACAACAGTGTTACAAATGTAATAACATGTTATACCAATAAGACAACCATGCTAGCTAGCATAACCTGTATGCTTTTTTTTTCTTTTATTGGTGAAACTTGTAGCTGCTTCTGTGCCTTTTTTCTGTTTTCTGACATTTTCATGGAACGAGTTTTGGATCATTTATTTTATTATTATATTTTTAAACAGCATGATAATCCAAATCCAGTCTTCCATTTCAGAACAGTTTTAAGGACAGGGCTTAAACAAGCTACCAGATGACGCTTTATTACCTTACCAGCGTGCTCTTCGATTATCACTAATGCATACAGCGTTGTTGTTTATAGATTATCGTATCCGTGTGGCTGTGATGCAAGACAAGGCTGTTTCTGTCCAAGTTGTCCAGTGTTTTTAACGTTTTATTCAGCGTCACGTTTTGGTGATGAGCTTCGAGTATGTTTCAGAATTTATGTACAATCCGTGTGTATGTATGCATATATCTGCCTGGTAGAGTTATAGAATAAATATAGAAATATGTGGCCTGTTTTGTTTATTGTTACAAATACATATATAATATAATAAAGCATTTAATTTTATTTCCATAACTTTGATTTGTGTCAGAGTATCTTTTTTGTTTCGTTCTGTTTTGAGCAAAGTCAGTAATGAAAGTCCGTCGTATGAACTAGAAATTAATGCCTACTCTAAGAATTACATAAAATGAGATGCATAAAGAATCAGATTTCTAATTAGAGTTTAGCACCATGAACCGATCTTGAATCATAAGTCTCTACAATTTGTCCTTGTGAAGTCAAAGAACAACAAAAACAAACATCAATGCAACTTGGCTTTTTGCAATAACATTTATTAACAGAATAAACTATAAGATAAACATCTCTGGTTCGTTATTTAAGTGCTTACGTTGACCGGAAAGTGCAACAAAATAGAACTTGTTTTAAGACAATGATACTCAAATCCGTCCGGTATCCGACTGACATCGTAGGAACTCCTTCATAACTAGTGATATTTTGTCTTGGGAAGGACACAAAGCATTTCAAAAAGCAGGTTGGCTGCAGTCAGAGCAGTGTTTCCTGTAAAAAAAATAAATAAATAAATAAAGAAAGAAAAAATCAACACACTTGAGAATAAAAGATAAAAAGTTGTCACTGTTCAGGATGTGTGTTTACCTGTAGTGTCGTACGGCGGGGAGACCTCCACTAAATCACATCCGACCAGGTTTAAACCTCGGCATCCGCGAATAATCTCCAGTCCCTGAACACACACACACACACACACACACACACACACACACACACACACATACACACGGCGGGTCAAGTTATTTAAAAAACTCCTTTCCTATATTGAAAAAACTAAACTCATGGAGTAACCTTTCACTTACACAAAGCTGACACTGGAGACTCCTTCCATACATGATAAATAAAATATTTGCCTTTATTCATTTATTTATTTATTTATTTTTAAATATTTGTCACACTTAAGTGGCCCATAGCATCAAACAAATTTTAATATTACACAAAGTAAACACAAAATGCAGTTTAAAATGGAAAAAAAATCTGTCCAAACCTACTTGCTAAATCATGAATTAAATGTGATTTTCGGAAAATTGAGTTAAATGTCACGTCCCACACACACAAGTGAAGAATGCGGAAATTCAAGAGCAGATGTGACACATGGTAGACAAATATGCAAAAAAAACAACAACAAAAAAAAAAACTCGGGAAGGGGGAACATACATTTTCTTATTTTTCTAGCACTGTGTGTGTGTGTGTGTGTGTGTGTGTGTGTGCGTGTGTGTGTGTGTGTGTGTGTATACACACTCGTACACATATATAACTCCATTGACTGGTGTTACTATATGTTCGATACCTGTGATTTGCCTTTCACAACATCCTGACCAATCAGATTTCAGAATTAATCTGTATAAATATTTAAACTAATAATGTAATCTTAAATCATAAACATACTTGTGGAGTTTCATATCGCAATACCAACACTAGGTCCTATATAGCCAATGATGATAATAAGTTCGGTATGTCAGGTCGCGGATTTACCTGAATAGGCGTGAGGCCTGCGATCTCAGGTGTCCCGGTGCCGGGGGCGTACGCAGGATCCAACCCGTCGATGTCGAAGCTGAGGTAAACAGGCCCTTTGCCCATTTGGTCTCGAACCTCTTTCATGAGGGGCACCAGAGATTTGTACCAACACTCCTCTACGGGAACAACACGGAAACCCTGCGGGCATCAAGTCAAACACATTCACCCCAATCACACTCCGTGTTCCTAATCAGCAAAAAGGTATTTAAAATGCTGTACTGCCCCCTGGTGGCCTGCAGGACTTCAAGCAGTTCAAGTCAAACCAGGATTACATTGTCATTTACAATATTGGCAAGTTTCATTCCTCATGGCCATATGTGCAAATGAGGGTTAAGAAAAGTCCCGGTTTGACTTGAACGGCCCGTGCACTTACAGTATCAGTATCGTCATTTCTTGAAATCAGACCTGCTCTCTGCTCCATGCGTAGGCGTCAGGCGTATAGGCGGAGCCCCGGAGGCCGATCTGAACCACGCGTTTACAGTCGAGCAGCCCCTCCTCCACACAGCGCCTGAACGGGGTGCCGTGGGTGATCTTCTCCCCCAGGGACATGTCACCGGTGTCAGCATGAGCATCCACATGGACCAGACCCACCGGACCGTATCTGATACGAATAATTCAACATCAGGCGTGTGTGTTTAAAAAAAAAGAAAAAAAAATTGTTTTTTACATGACGTCTCTTAATGATTAATACAGACAGTGTTCACGTGTACCTTTCCGCTACAGCCTGTAGAATCGGATACGCGATCGTGTGATCGCCCCCTGTCAATGCAAACAGAGGTTTTAATCTCGGACCGAGGTTAAAGTATTAAAGCACGAACAGCTTATTGACATGATGATAAATCATTGACCGGCCTGAGGCATGAGCTGGTCAAAGGTCAATCATCACAGAAGGAGCCTCTGAGCCTCGGACCATGAAAGATCAATGTGCAGCAGGTTGTGAATGAAGTGATTTATCGTCTGATCTCAGGCCGTGCCTTTGATTGTTTTACCTAGAGTGGACTCACCCAGCGTAAGCGGGACGCAACCGTTGCGGACGACTTTGCGATAAGCCTCACGGATCCGTCTGCAGGCGTCCTTGAGGTCATACAAGTTCACGTTGACGTCGCCAATGTCTGCAACCATCATGGACTCCCAGGGAGCAGCTCCTGTGCCGGAGTACCTCCTCAGCATGATAGACTCGGCTCTGATCTGACGAGGGCCGAACCTAGCAGCAGCAGAGAGAAATGATAAATTCTCTTAATATTTTATTAAGAGAAATTTACAAGAAAATACTGATGTGATATTAGTCATATTTTGCTTTCTTCCCATCAGATCATGTACACCAGTCCGAGTCACCTTTCTAGGTAAATTTAAGCCCTGGTGGCAGGTGGCACAGATGTCAGCTTCAATCCATACAATTTAGACTCTCATGTCCTTCACCCCCCGATGATACGTAAATCCTCGGTGTCTGATCGGCCCGTTTTGCTAGAGGCGGCTTATTACAGGTCTGTTCAAGATGCCCAACTGTAACGAGTGTCGCTAAATTAGGGAAGATAAGCTGTAATCTCATTTGAGTAATTTGGTGACCAGATAACTCGGGGGCGACCTTGTGCTAGAATCTTTTTACCCATTACCCCCATTCTGTCAATCCCTCCATCTGCCCCAGAGGAAAGCAAAAAAAAAGATGCAGAAGCAAGTTGAGCAAGATCTCCATCATGACCTGAAGTATTCTATAAGAAATCACTGGATGAGATGCGTTTCTTCCTCCTGGGCATTATCAACCTCCTGATGTCCGGCACCATCATCATGACTGAGTATCGCTTCGATAAGACATACTAAGACAGTGCCTGGGCATCACCAGGTTATGACAGATCATATAACAGCATATTGTTGCTTGCGCAATAGTCTGACTTCTGATTTGACCCAAATCTGAGCCCTTCTCATTCCCAGTCCTGCACTCTGGGGCGGGGTTCTCGAATAACTGTACTGTTTGACATTTCGCGAATGCTGCTGCATTAGACCAGTTCTTTCTTCAATATCAAACTAAAGTAAATAAATAAATAATAATACTTAAAAAAAAACAAAAAAAACAAGTCAATTCAAAATTCCAGTTCTTAGAACCAGAACTTCTGGTTCAGATTCTTTTTAAGATGAGAAGCAAGTACCTGAATTCTGGTTCTAGAATCAGAGCCATCACACCATCTCTCACTCTGACCAGGATAAAGGAGCAATTACTAAATTCATTTTATAACACTAATATTATTATTATTATTATTATTATTATTATTATTATTATTAATAACAATGATCTCCATATAATAATAAAGTGCATCCACTCACTCCTCAGCTCATTGAGTTGTGCTTTGGAAATGTGCCATTCTACAAAAATGGTGTAAACTGCTGTCACTTAGTTTCACTGATGCCAAAATCATTTAATTGATCATAAAAGACACATTACTTGTATATGTTCGGATAATACACTATGTACTTTCAACCATTTTCTTACTTTAAATGTTCAATATTAAATTGTATAGTTTTTCAAAAAAAATTAAAAAAATAAAAATAAATAAATAAAAAAAGCCAAGTTCAAAGTAATATCTTGTCCCTTTGATCATACATCAAAGCAGAAACATATACTTTTCATCTGAAGATATTTTTTCATGAATTAAATCTGATTCACAATAACATCAATATCTATAAAATAAACACAATTAAAATCATGAAACAGTAACTGGATTATAATTAATAATATGAAATAAATATCAGTCACCTCAAACTATGGTTGGTGTTACTGTTACACAAAAAGGGTTTTATTTAGAATTTCAAATTTCACAATTTGAAATTGTTCATGTGTTAGAGATCACTGGACAAATCCAAAAGCTACGTCAGATGTTTTGCTTCATCTGTTTGGGAATGTCATAATTTATTTAGCTTTTTTTTGTCTGTCATTGGTGTTACTCATTTCATAATTATAACTCTTAAAATTTGGACATAAAAACTGATAACATCTAATAATTAGTTGACATATACATGGAAGCCATTTTGTAAATAGTAAGATTTTTCTTTAAACTGTCACTGGTGTTATCGTCATTGGTGTTACTCATTTCATAATTAGAACTGTCAAGAATTGGACATAAAAATCAATTACATTTAATCCCAGCAAACACTGGTCCGCCACCGCCGCTGCGTCCCTGGCCAAAGACAGTCGCGGTCGGAATTAGATGGTAAAAATATGTAGCACAGAACATTTCCCTCAAATGCATTCAGATACGCCGGTACTGTACATGTCTGCAGTTGTCTAGGGTTGCATGTTTAGCTGTTACTCTGACCTTTAGCTAAGTGTTGTTCAAAAAATCTGGACGATCGATGATGGTTTATGGCGGCTTTTGTGAATCAGATAAACTATTTTCCAAACCATGACGGGACTGAGGGACGTAATCATTTCAACCGTCATCAAACGTCCAGATGTTTGCTGGGAATTCATTGATTTTTGACATCATTTTTGTGTGGTCTTACAGTTTCGGTCAACTTTTCTTTAAATTCTCATTGGTGTTCCCAGGAAGAGAAATAACAGCAGATATTAAATGTATAAAATATGCCTTAAGCTTTACTTTTTGTAAGTTTTAAAGTAAGTTATGAACAATAAAGAAGTTTTAGGAGATTGTTATCAGCCAGATTCCAGCTGTTCTGCAGAATGACCCATACTGCTGTTACAGTGCACGGGTGACACACACACACACACACACACACACACACACAGAGCATGACAGCTGACTGTGATTGTGCATGTGTAAACCTGGCTCCGGGTCGGTTGGAGGTCCCGGTGTCGAGGGGGACTCCGATGAAGGCTGCGTCCAGGCCCTCGGCTGTGTCCTGATATGGTAACTTGGCCATGGTGGCGATTCCGGACACGCGCGCGACGAACTCGCTGCTCGGAGGGACGTTGTACGTTTTGCTGGACATCAGTCTCCTCGCAGCGCCGGTCTCTGCCACTGTCCCGTTCGCGTTCCCACCGCCCCTCCTCACCCCGGGCACCTGAGCTCGCGCTAACGCCACACGCGCGCTCACCCTGATGACCTGCAGCATGCTCATCGTGCTGATCTGCACCGCGCGCGCGCACCACAGACGATCTGCGCCCCGTCTGTCCTGCGCTCGTACAGCCTCGAACGTTCGGACTAACTGAACTACGTCCAAATCTCAGCTGAACTTTTGCACGCGAGTAACAAGATCCCGGCGCGAGAGGGGCGTCTTCTCCCCCTGGTGTTCACGGGACATGTAGTTCTTCTTCTTCTTTTTTTTTTTTCTACACGTGCTTCTGCTTCAAAGTTTTAATACGTCGACGAAAACAGATGGAATCTCGTGATTTTGGTGTATAGATTAAAATGCGTGGGCACGCAATAATAAGGTGAGAGCACGGATTACTAACCTTAACAGAGAGATTCACCATGACACACGACCAACCTTTTTATTAGTTATCCTTATTTTTACTTTTACTTTCTTTTCCCCTTTCTTTTGTGTCAATGATTGTTTTTTCACTGTACTTTTTCTATTTATAATAATAATAATAATAATAATAATAATAATAATAATAATAATAATACGGAAGCGCATTGCATTCACAAAAGAAAAAAATCACAGGTATTATCTCATTATTATGGCATCCTGATCTCATAATTGACTTATTATCTCATAATTATGACTTAGTATCTCATAATTATGAGATACTAAGTCATAATTATGAGATAATAAGTCATAATTATGAGATCAGGATGCCATAATGTGAATGCAATGTGCTTCCGTATAATAATAATAATAATAATAATAATAATAATAATTATTATTATATTATATTATATTATATTATATTATATTATATTATATTATATTATATTATATTATATTTTTGACTTATTGTTTTTCTTTTTTTCCCCAGTTCATCCCTAGTGCCACTTTATATTTGACTGCATAGTTAAATAAGTATAATAATAATATACTCACTCACTCTCACTCATCATCTATACCGCTTAATCCTGTATTCAGGGTCACTGGGGGCCTGGAGCCTATCCCAGGAAACTTGGGGCACAGGGCAGGGTACACCCTGGACAGGGTGCCACTCCATCGCAGGGCACACACATACACACATTACATCCTATTTGGGAATGCTAATTAACCTAAACTACATGTTTTTGGACTGCGGGAAGAAACCGGATTACCTGGAGGAAACCCACCAAGCACGAGGAGAAAATGCAAACTCCATGCACACAGAGATGGGAATCGAACCCGGACCCTGGAGGTGCAAGGCGGCAGTGCTAACCATTACACCACCGTGCTGCAGATAATATGCTTATTTATATAATAAATAAGTATAATATCTCACTCACTCATCATCTATGACAGGGGCCTGGAGCCTATCCCAGGAGATTTAGGGCACAAGCCGGGGTACACCCTGGACGGGGTGCCAATCCATCACAAGGCACACACATACTCATGCACAAAACCAATTAGCCTAATATGCATTTCTTTGTACTGTGGGAGGAAACCGGATTTCCTGGAGGAAACCTACCAAAGCACCATGCATACAGAGATGGAAATCAATTTATATAATTTTCAATTTATATAGATTTACTGCATTTCATAGTTATAGTGGGGCGGGCTGACAATACGGAGCTGCTGGAGAGCATGTAGATGATATGGCTGGTGGGTAAGGTAGGCTATATTTAATTTCTTTGCTTGGATTAATATTTCAAATGTCAGTTGTATCAACTGGGATAAATACATTAACTTGCATCTGTTGTTGTTGAACCTGAGCCTTGCTGGGTAAGATGTATGGTTAGTGTTAGACAAACTGGCTGGGCATGTGCAGTGGTGGTATAGTATGTTTGTACATGCAGAATCAACGCCTATAACATCAAAATATTATTCCAAGCTTTTCTAAAGTTGGCAGCTATCCAATTATATATCAGTAAACTGGTGACAGGATCATGGGAACCAAAGGTTCACCCATGCACCCCCGGAGAGCAAAGGCCAGCCTGTCCAGTTCAATCTCACAGAAAAGCCAACGCACCGTATCTCAACAAATAAATCAGTGCCGGACACAAGAGAAAGGCACCACAGGCTGCCGGCACAGGGCCCAGCATTTAAAGAGTCCAAGGCTGCTGACCCAGCCTCCAAATTCCCTAGACCCCAGTCCCATCAAGTAACCATAGGATGCACTGGACAAACATTAGAATGTGTGTCCTAAAAATATAAACAACTGATTTAGACATTCAAATGTTTATTCATGACAGAGGGATGAAGTGGCAGTTTTCATGGATGCAGTGTGTTTATTTCTTGTGATGTAATGAACAAGAACGAATACATATTTTACATACGTAGTTTAATCACAACCTGTGTGGCGACATAAAAGTGCATGTACAGTGCCTAAAGTGCCGTTACTTTAACAAGATCATAAAAGCGAACTTGGATTGTGCTTTATCCACAGGGTTAACTCAGGACACTACAGTCTTTGTGCTTTTCCTAGGATTATCCCTACGACAGATTCTCGGGACGGGGCTCAGGCGCTAACGCTCATCCGTTCAGGAGGTATCCGGCTGCCGTGCGGAGCTCCTCCAGATCCAGGCTGGCGAGGAATCCTCTCTGGAGCTCGGCTTCCACCGAGGCACCGCCGCCACTGCCTTGAAGGAGAACCGCAGCCGATTGACACAGCAGCCATTCGGTCATCTTTACCATGCTGGCGTGGTTCAGGCTGGCTAGTGCGCGTTTGCCCCACAGGCTGAGGTGCAGGATGTTTGCAGCTACACGTGCGCTGGGGCGCTACAGGCAAAAAAAATGAGTTCAATTAGTCAGCAGCTTAAATGTGTTAGGATGAGGTTGCATGAGTAGAGCTTACTTTGTTGGGGCTCCTGCGCAGAAGCAGCCTCACCACCAGCTGCGTATGCAGGGGCACGCTGGCACCCAGAGGAGGCAGTTGTTTCTCGTGATAGGAGCGGCTTTCCAAGCCCACGGCGCCGTAAAACGGGTTCGGCTGACCGAAGATCTCGTAGCCGATAGCTCCTACTGCCCACGCGTCTGCCTTACTGTAATCAATCTCCACTCCGGGGCCAGGCTCGGCTGTGGCCACCTGCACGGAGTTGCATTAAATTAAACACGCTCTAGGTTGCAGTGTAGTCCTGATAGTTTACAACCAAGATGTGTTCAAAATATCAAATTTTTTAAAAGATCAATAAGAGTGACGGTAGCCCTACTGTACCTCCGGTGCCATGAGGCAGGAGTTCCCTCCACGGAACACGTAGCGACTATTAAAGGGCAGTTTCAGTCCTAAACCTTCTTCTGCCAGGCAGCAGCCAAAGTCAGTGATGACCAGTCTGGGGCAGCCAACTTCAGGAAAAACATATTACCGTCAGAATAATATACTGTAACACATCACCAAGTTCTTATATTTATGCTCCATGTTTGTTTTGGAAAAGCGTGACGGAGCACTAACCGGAGTCAAACTCCAGGAGGATGTTATCAGATTTGAGGTCCCTGTGTGCGACGCCCGACCTGCACAGGTGATCCACGCCCTCCAGCAGCTGCAGAAGCATCATAGAGGCGTGTCTGGAAGCTGGCTCGCACACCCGGAGAAACTGGCGCAGGGTACACGGGTAACTGCGGGTGAAACGAATAACGAATCATTTGTTATGTGCTGCTTTGTCTTTAAAGTCTGATTCTGTTTGGAAAGAAAGGTCCGATTCGGTCGCTTACTTCTTCATAACCAGGAACAGCGTGTGGTTGTTGCCCAGGCCGTATGGGTTGAGTCGGGCAGGTAGGGCAGCGGGGTATTCGTCCAAAGCATCAGGCAGAAGCGGCACCTCAGCCGTGAAGGCCCGGTACACTTGGATTACGTTGGGGTGTGCCGTCACTCTCATGGGCGCTTTTCCAAAATGCCTGCGAACAGAGTGCATCAGGTTAAACCTTCCAGGGGAAAAAAAAAAAAAAATTTATGAAAAACTGACATGCTTTCAATTACACTACATGCTTTTCCATTCTAACCAGAAAAAATCAAACTACCCCTTTAACATGATCTGTTTCCTGAAACGTCATTCCTTAAGGGACTCACCCACTCAATACAATCTGTCCTTTTTCTTTCGTCAAAGCCTGAGGACTCGCAGGGACCAGCTCCTGAGACATGGCGTTAAGGATCGCCTCGCTAGAAGAACCTGCCTGCAATGCAGATACAACAACAACAATAATAATAAGCCTGTTTAATGTTGTGATACAGAAAATAATTCACAGTGCTGACAGAACGTACCCCGATGTTCCACATCATTTTCATAGCCAGTGGGTAGCTGTGTGAACTGGTGAATTTTAAAGCTGCCCTGTCGTCGCTTTCATCTCCATTTGGTTTCAGCTCCACCAGCGAGCACTTGCTGGTTGTCCCAAGCGGAGCGAACGGAGCCGCAGCCTCGTAGACGGCGCCATTGCAGCCTTTTCCAAGCCGTTTCCCGATCACATAATCCTCCAGTTTATATCCAGAGGAGAAGGGCTTCACAGGGCTCTGAAACTTCTTCTTCGTGAATAACGCCTGTATGTGAGTGGAGGTAACAGCAACAGCACAGAATTTTATTATTACAGACAAATTTAATATCAGAAAATTGAGACGATTATTCTTGGACGTTTTCTTTAGCCTACTAAGCGCCTCTATAGCTTTACCGGATGAGTCAGTGATCCTGGAGAAAGATTGTTGAATCCCTGACGGCTCCTTTAACATTTTGATCTCTAGCATTTTAAAATTCATATTGTGTAAGGTTCAGTTTTTTTTTTATCTTGTTTTCTCTGTAGACTGTACTTGATTGCTTAATTTGATATTATTATAAGGTCTTGTAACATGATGCAAACTCTATGCCCAACTCTAACTTTATATGGTAACACAGCTTATATCCAGACGAATATGCAAACAGCTCGCGTCTGCTGGAACACTTTTGTTTGCAAAAACGATATTTCCTATCGTCTGTCTATGACTTACATTGTAATGACTGTTTTTTTTTTTATGTACAGAGATGTATGTGACACAGGGCAAAAAAACTTAAATATGTTCTCGGGGGCCCAGCTTAATGCAATAATTCTTCTTTTAATTCATCTTAAAACTAAACAATTAGGGCACTCTTCTTCTGTCCGATTTATATTTTAGTTTGTTTACATTACAGTGATTTCATTGCGCATCATTTCGTCTTTTAATACAGACAATTAATATCCTTTGATTTGACTTGCCCTGAACTCTTTACAAATAGTCAATAACTATGAGAGCAAATGTAATCAGAAGCTAGAAACTAGGGATGTAGTGTCTCCTGTTGCGTCTGCCGTTGCTAAGCAACCACGAGCCACATGCTGTATGGCAACAAGAAAGTTGCAGAATATGAATGGATTTCCAGCACCAAAAACCGCTTCTGCTAGTAGATTTCTTCTGGACAAGAATGAAAAAAATTGCAGTGTTTGGGTGCAATCCATCGCTTAAGCAGAAGAAAAACACAAATAATACATAAATGATCTACGAGGATAGTCGCACGGTTGTGTAGTATTTTGCACTCTAGCGTTGCACCTCCATGCTTCAGGTCTGTGTGCAGGAAGTCTGCATGTTCTCCTCGTACCTGCAGAGTCCAAAGACATGCGGATTAGGCTAATTGGTGTTCCCACATTGCCACCAGTGTGTGTGAAGGGATGGTGCCCAGCGTCCAGGGTGGGATTGGCACCATGTCCAGGGTGTACCCCGGCTTATGACAGGCTCTAGTCCCAAGTGATCCTGTACAGGATAAGCTGTATAAAGTGAGAGGTTCTAGTGATGAGTCGGTCATGAACGATTCATTCTTTTTGAACGAATCTTTAATGTGACTCAGAAGAGCGAGTAGTCTCGGAGAGTGATTCGTTCATTTTCTACTGGGCGCGTATGCGCAAAGCATCGCAAAACCTCCATAGATTATGTACAGGAAACAGAAATGAGTCGTTTTCTTTGAGTCTTTGGTCCGAGTCATTCATTCTTTTGTCACGTGACGCTATGCAGTGCAGCACACAGGAAACAGAATTGAACGCTTCTCCTCAATGAGTCGTCCAAATCCCGATTTGTTCTCATGTCACGTGACTCCCATAGACGCTATGAAGTGCAATAGATTCAAAAGAACGAACGATTCGGACTAGAAGATATGACGGTGAGCTGCCCATTCTGTTTATATTATGTTCTTAGCTGCATTGTAATATTTTCATTTCTGGAACTATAGCCAAAATGACGTATGTAGACCGTGTTGGCGGTGTTTATTGAAAATGTAACATTTTATATTATTTCTGGTCAAAAGAACGAAATGAACTAATTCACTCAAAAAAAGATTCGTTCATTTTGATGAACGAGATTCAAAGAACCGAGTCACTAAAATGATTCAAACTTCACATCAGTAGAGAGTTCTAGGAGAACCAAAAGGATGACGCTGATTGGTTGGTTCGTGTCACATGAACTACGCTGCTGCGTTCTAAAAAGGGTTTCTTTTCCCAGCATAAAAAAAAACCCCGCACGAGCGTCACCGTCTTTTAAAATAACGAACTTGACGCGACATATGAACGGCCGTTTAAACATCTGAAGCATATAATTATCTATTGCGACTGCGCTTTTGATGTTTTAGCCTGTACGCAACCTTGCTGCAGGTTGTTATTTGAATGTAATGTCACCTGGATTTCCTGGCACGTCGCTGCGCTCCTTCGGTCTTCGTCCAGCTGTTGATCGATTAAACTCAAACCGACACCGAAAGCCAGAAAAACGGCTCTGTTTCTCGGCGAGCCGCTGCCGATCAGCCTCCTGAAGCCGGCGGACTGGAG
>JAAGKR010004339.1:53904-62358 GCA_011419295.1 Clarias macrocephalus | reverse complement strand
ACACACACACACACACACACACACACACACACACACACACAGACAGACACAGACACACACACACCGACTGGTCTTTGTACACCCCCCATTAATTCAATTTGCCAGTAGGCTTAATGGCAGGCAATTAAATTCCGTGTGTGTGTGTGTGTGTGTGTGTGTGTGTGTGTGTGTGTGTTTGTTCAGGTAAGACTCCTCAGCAGGAGTTCACAGCTGTTATCCAAGCAGTAGCGCCTCTTCAGTCCCCTCAGCAGCCCATCCTCAAGCTCATCATCGCTGTTGCCAAGTCCAAGTTCTGTGCTCAAGTGAGTGTGTATTTGTGTGTATGTGTATGTGTGTGTGTGTGTGTGTGTGTGTGAATATTTAAATTTGTATATGTGTATTGTTTATGAAACATAAACCAAGCATGTGATTGGTTGTTACAAAAGGGGCAGGTCCAAGACTATTTACAGCATTTCATGTTGAATGACTTTGAGCAAAACAAGTTATAATCCTGTAAATTCGAAACTTTAACAGCGTCACCTGCTGCTCTGGAGCATGAGAGCTACCGTATAAATTTCTTTAATTAATAACCAGTGTTTGTTTGTTTGTTTGTTTGTTTGTTTGTTTTTTGTACAAATTGCTGTGGTATAAAAGGAGCAAACCACTCCATATGGGCCGTTATAGAAACATTCCAAACTTGTGTTAATATTTAGCTTGTTTTTGGCCTGTTACAGATCATCGTTTTGTGGAACTGTGACAAACCTTCACCTCCCAGAAGCAAATGGCCGTCCATCAGCGTCCCTCTGACCGTCATTGAGGAAGAGAGAAAGGTAGCCCAAAACAAAGATCTAGCATTTCCACACTGTGTGTTTGCGTTAGTTGTGTCCTTCATCACCACATCCTACTTGAGACGCTTTCTCTCCAATAGTCCAGCGGAAAGCAAGTTGAGGACACGACTCAGATCCCTAGCTTGTGTCGGAATGAAACAGGGACGATAGATTTATTGATCTGTTGCTGTGGTCAGCCTCGGAGGGACACCGGGTTCTCCGTTCTTCAGTCTACTGCTGCGTGTCACTGTGTTCGTAGATTTTTAATAAACTGACCTTTATCTGCAACTTTATATTACATCCTCTCAGGGGATGTGCCGTGTCATGTGTGTGTGTGTGTGTGTGTGTGGGTGGGTGTGTGTGTGTGTGTGTGTGTGTGCTTGGAGCTTGTATGATATTCTGAGCTTTACTTATTCTCTTCTTCCTGCTCATCATTTTTCACTTTTGCTCACATCACACCTTCTCGTTGTGATGCAGACAAGGATTGGGATTCCAACAGATGAACCAGAACCAGAAATGAAAAGGAAAACTAGGAAGCCAGAAAACACAAGTGCAAAGTCGAGGGAATTACAGTAAATAAATAATGAAATACCTGGCAACCATGCAGGAAAAACAAGAGCATATAAATAGACAAAACTTGAACAAAGATAACAAGCATCAGGTGAGATTAATTAGCAACCATGGTAACTGTTACAGGAAACAGCGCTCAGAGCCATAAAAGGAAAGAAAAGAAGACATCAAGAGAGGGAGGTTGCGAAGCATGCTCGGAGACAAACTGAGACAAAACCCCCACTTATCATAGTTTCGTTTTTAGGCAATGTCAACCATATAAGGATTGTGATGTACAAAATGTGAAATCATGTTGGCACTCTGATGGATGAACTACAACAACAGAAGATCATTAGGATCCAGTCAGTCAAGTGCAGGAATCTGAGACATAGAGTGGGGCAAAAAAGTATTTAGTCAGCGACCAATTGTGCAAGTTCTCGCATTTAAAAGATAAGAGAGGCCTGTAATTTTCATCATACAGTAGGTATACCTCAACTATGAGAGACAAAATAAGAAAATATGTATTAAATGTATTTAATCTGAAAGATTATTTTGATGAATAAAATAATCATTGCATATTGTTTAAAGAATTTATTTGCAAATTATGGTGGAAAATAAGTATTTGGTCAATAACAAAATTTAATCTTAATACTTTGCTATATACCCTTTGTTGGCAATGACAGAGGTCAAACGTTTTCTGTAAGTCTTCACAAAGTTTTCACACACTGTTGCTGGTATTTTAGCCGATTCCTTCATGCAGATCTCCTCTAGAACAGGGATGTTTTGGGGCTGTCGCTGGGCAACACAGACTTTCAACTCCCTCCAAAGATTTTCTATGGGGTTGAGATCTGGAGACTGGCTGGGCCACTCCAGGACCTTGAAATGCTTCTTACAAAGCCACTCCTTCGTTGCCTGAGCGGTGTGTTTGGGATCATTATCATGAGGAAAAACCCAGCCATGTTTCATCTTCAATGCCCTTGCTGATGGGAGGAGGTTTTCACTCAAAATCTCACAATACATGGCCGCATTCATTCTTTCCTTTACACGGATCTGTCGTCCTGGTCCCTTTGCAGAAAAACAGCCCCAAAGCATGATGCTTCCACCCCCATGTTTCACAGTAGGTATGCTGTTCTTTGGATGCAACTCAGCATTCTTTCTCCTCCAAACACGACACGCTGAGTTTTTACCAAAAAGTTCTATTTTGGTTTCATCTGACCATATGACATTCTCCCAATCGTCTTCTGGATCATCCAAATGTTCTCTAGCAAACTTCAGATGTGTACTGGCTTAAGCAGGGGGACACATCTGGAACTGCAGGGTTGCAGAACTGGTGGCGCAGCGTGTTATTGATGGTAGCCTTTGTTACTTTGGTCCCAGCTCTCAGCAGGTCGTTCACTAGGTCCTCCCATGTGGTTCTGGGACATTATCAGTGGTCTTGTATGTCTTCCATTTTCTAATAATTGCTCCCACAGTTGATTTTATTCACACCGAGCTGGTTACCTATTGCAGATTCAGTCTTCCCAACCTGGTGCGGGTCTACAATTTTGTTTCTGGTGTCCTTTGACAGCTCTTTGGTCTTGGCCATAGTGGAGTTTGAAGTGTGACTGTTTGAGGTTGTGGACAGGTGTCTTTTATAGTGATAACAAGTTCAAACAGATGCCATTTATACAGGTAACGAGTGGAAGACTGAGGAGCCTCTTAAAGAAGAACTTACAGGTCTGTGAGAGCCAGAAATCTTGCTTGTTTGTAGGTGACCAAATACTTATTTTACCGAGGAATTTACCAATTAATTAATAAAAAATCCTACAATGTGATTTTCTGGATTTTTTTTTCTTATTTTGTCTCTCATAGTTGAGGTATACCTATGATGAAAATTACAGGCCTCTCTCATCTTTTTAAGTCGGAGAACTTACACAATTGATGGTTAGCACTATCGCCTTGCACCGCCAGGGTCCGGGTTCGATCCCCGGCCAGGCTCGATTCCCGTCTCTGTGTGCATGGAGTTTGCATGTTCTCCCCGTGCTTGGTGGGTTTCCTCCGGGTTCTCCGGTTTCCTCCCACAGTCCAAAGACATGTAGGTTAGGCTAATTGGCTTTCCCAAAATTGCCCGTAGTGTGTGAATGAGTGAGTGTATGTGTGTGTGTCTGTGCCCTGCGATGGATTGGCACCCTGTCCAGGGTGTACCCTGCCATGTGCCCCAAGTCTCCTGGGATAGGCTCCAGGCCCCCCGTGACCCTGAATACAGGATTAAGCGGTATAGATGATGAGTGAGTGAGTGAGTGAGCCTTCATGGTGACATACAGTAAATTAGGGTTAAACAAAACTGCTTTGTTTTGAAATGAAGTTGTTTAAAGGACTCGGCCTCTAATTAAGCATCAATAGTGCAATTAGGGTAGTTATTTGCTCGAAGCAGTTATTGACCGGACTGATTGAACACCATCATATCAGTTTGCTAGGTCGACGGCGGGGTTTCTCGCCATGCTCCTAGATTCCTGCACGCTAACAAATCTGTGCATGTTAAACAATTTAAGGTGCAATAAGCAAAAAAGCTCTTTCAGTTTAAGCTCAGGGTCAGAGTGCATTCCAGGTCTGATTTGGAGATGTTGAAAAAATGTAGAGAACGTATATCGTCTACCCGGAGAACATATAAGACCACACCCCCCACCCCCCCACCCCCCTCCCGCAGACTGAAAGTTCTACGCATGAAGGAGTCAAACGTGTTTCGCACTGTGAAAGCGCTTCACAATTTCCCACGTTCCACGGTGCGATTTTTCACATGACTGAGACAAAGCATGGAAACAGATGCCTCGATAATGAAGACAATGACTAAACAACAAAGTGGCGATGAATTTATTTTCTGTTGTTTTTGTGTGCATTTATTTGCTTATTTGTTTATTTATTTATTTATGTTAGAAAGCGCTGCTGGAAAATTGAAAAAGTGATAACGGGGGGATTTTTTTAGATTGCCGTTGTCACTCATGTGCTTTCCTGTCTTGGTTTCCTCAGACGATGAGTCGACGTTTTTTCCCTTATGATGTCATCAGGACTGACGCCGTGCTCAGCCTGGACGAGGACTCGGTTCTGTCCACGAATGAGGTAACGCTTTGAGGAGAATAATGAAGAAGATCGCAGACATAATAAAGAATATTACATCTGAATATTAAAAAATTTTTTTGGAAAGACTTGTTTATGCAAAAGTTTCGGAAATGAACACAAATGACATTAAGATTAGCATAAAGTTCATATATTTTAATATCATTTGAGCTCATTGTATCGAATTGTCCTGAATTAGTGTATTATTTTTAAAATACCTGTTTTCTCCGTAAAATTGCGTAAGATGAATAAATAGAACAAACCCTGACCTAACAACAAAAAACGCCATTAATCCGTTTTTTACATTTTTTTTTTTGTCTCTGTTTTCATTTTCTGCTAATCAGCTTGCTTTCTTAGCGTAGACGTCTTTGTTATGCAGAGCGCGCTGCCCCCTCCCTCGCCGCCGTGTTTTGTGTTTGTGCACGCACTTTGTTAATGTCAATTCGCTCTCCTCAGATTCAATTAGCGCAGGCATGATATTTACACGGCGCGGGATCAGCGGGCTGCCTGGATTTGCTTTTAATTGCTCTTGGCTGTATAATTTAATAAGACAGTAGTGCGTGTCTAAGAAGGAGAGAGTGAGACGGATAGACAGGGAGAGAAAATAAAGAAATTTAAAACAACAACAAGAGAGAGAGAGAGAGAGAGAGGTCGAAGTATGAGAAAACATTTTTTATCGGGATATCTGCATTAGATTCCATCGAACTTCTAGTCTCGCTCCAGAATGGAACACTTTGTGGTCTTGAATCATTGAAGTTTCTTTATACATCATTTCTGAATGTTAGTGAGACTCTTTTTGATAGACCAATCAGAATCAGGAGAGAGCGAGAGCGAGATTTCAAGCCAAAACAGATCAAGATGAAATAAGCCTGGAGTTGTTTTGTATTGTTCTTGGCTGCCAAAAGGAAATGAGATAATGATGATGATGATAATGATGATGATGATGATGGTGATGATGATGTGGCCGATCCATGTTGGTAAACCCAAGGCAAACCTGCCAGACATCGTGTTCCGGGCAGCCGAAGGGAATTGTGGGAGCCGGGCCATGGCGCTGATTGTGAAGTAAAGCAGGAGAAAAAGTAACAGCTCGAAGGTCTGGGAAAGTCCGGAAGATAAATACATGAAGTAATTCTCTGTTTGTCATTAACTTGTGCGCTGCCGTTGTCAGTTCAGAATAAATGGGGCCCGGTTTTGGCCTGTTTCCTTGGCCGGAGGCAGGGGGACGTGGACGAGGGTTATTCATCACGCACGCCGAGTTCGCTTAGAAAAGCCATTAGGCAGTTTAGTGTTTACTGTCCGCATGTTGACGATGCAAATATAGTGTTCGAGAAAACACGACGTGTGTATAATGGAAGAGCGCCGCGTTCAAGAGAGGACTGTTACACACACACACACACACACACACACACACACCAGGTGCACTACAGTGTGACTGTACTGTCGGTATCTGACTGTACAACAGGACCCACCTCCATACGATAGTCTTACTGTTCAGTCTTTCACTTTCACTTCTAACTAATGCCTCGTCCACATCTTCCTTCTTTTATTTGTTTATTTATTTCCCATATTTTCCCCATCCTCTCTTCCTTTCTTTCTTCCTTTATTTCTTTCTTCCTTTCCTTTTTTCTTTTTTCTTTCTTTCCTTCTTTCTTTCTTTCTTCCTTTATTTCTTTCTTTCTTTCCTTTTTTCTTTTTTCTTTCTTTCCTTCTTTCTTTCTTTCTTCCTTTTTTCTTTCTTTCTTTCTTCCTTTCCTTTTTTCTTTCTTTCTTTCTTCCTTTCCTTTTTTCTTTCTTTCTTTCTTTCTTCTCCCATCTTTTCCCCATCATCCTTTTCTTACTTTCTTTCTATTCTTTTCTTTTTCCATTTTTTCTTTCTATCACTTTCTATCATTTTTCTTTAGTTATTCATTTCCCCATGTTTATTTATATTTTCTTCCTTCCTTTCTTTCTTTCTTTCTTTCTTTCTTTCTTTCTTTCTTTCTTTCTTTTTAGTTCCAGTTTCTTTCTTTCTTCTCCCATTTTTATTCAGCCTTGCTTCCTTCCTTCCTTCCTTCCTTCCTTCCTTTTTCCTTTAATTTTTTGTTCTTCCATTTCTAACAATAAAAATGATTTTTATTTACGTATGCCCTTTAAAAAAACCTGAACTTTGACCGCCTCTAGCTTCGATTACAGCCATGACATTGTTGCGAGAAGCTTATGCAACGTCGCAACGTTTATTTCCGTCTCGCGTCACATTAAATTTCTCTCCAAGATCTTGCAGTGACGGCGGGAGAGTCGGACCACTGCGTGAGGTTTCCTCTAGCACATCCCACAGACTCTCAGTGCGGTTAGGGCCTGGACTCTGTGGTGGCCAATCCATGTGTGAAAATGTCAACGTCTCATGCTCCCTGAACCATTATTTTACAGTTCGAGTTTGATGAATCCTGGCAGCGTCGTCTTGGAACATGGGGGACGGAAAAATCCATTGATGGAAAAATCTGAAGTATATTAATCACTGCAGTAACTATCCATTAGGATAATTGGCTTAATCCAGGTGGTGACTCTTTTTGACCTCGCAGTGTGTGTGTGTGTGTGTGTGTGTGTGTGTGTGTGTGTGTGTGTGTGTGTGTGTGTGTGTGTATCACGATCAGTGAAGGAGGTTTGTTTTCTGCGGCAGTGCAGAGACTTTATTCTGCGCGTGATTGATGTTCAGGAGTATGATTCTAATTAAAGGCAGTGACGTTGGACACGAGTTCCCTCCCGGCCCTCGTCCTGCAGACGTCCTGTTCATAAGAGCGACATTGTGCTAACTCTGCGTAAAAGCAGCCGTGCTGCGAGATCATTAACACCTTTCCCTCTGTGCACTCAGGTGGATTTCGCCTTCATCGTGTGGCACAGTTTTCCCGAGCGCATAGTCGGCTATCCGGCACGCAGCCACTACTGGGACGCCACCAAGGGGAGGTGGGGCTACACGTCCAAGTGGACCAACGAGTACTCCATGGTACTGACGGGCGCCGCCTTCTACCACAGGTACCGAAACACCCACCACCCCGAGGGCTGTGCGGGGAGTTTAATCAGAGTGTGTGTGTGTGTGTGTGTGTGTGTGTGTGTGTGTGTGTGTGTGTGAGAGAGAGAGAGAGCTCTCAGACACAGTGTGATATAAATGTTTGCACTGACAGGTTCAGTGGGAGATCTCAGAGATCTATAGCGCAGGTGAGACAGCGATCACAGTTTGTTTTAAACTGAAGGCCCCTCTGATCATTTTTCACACACACACACACACACACACACACACACACACACACACACACACACACACACACACACACACACACACACACACACAGAGAGAGAGAGAAGACAGTTTTACAGACACAGCACTTTGCATAAGATGTGGTGCGGAAAAAACAGGAATAACAGAAACATTTATTTTAGATTAACAGCAGCTGGTTTGTTTCTTTTACTGTTTGCTTTCTTTCATTCTATTTATTTATTTTCCATAATCTATCTTGCTTTTTTTCTTTCTTGTCCATTGTTTTTTTGGTCCTTTCTTTCTTTATTTATTTCTTGCTTTCAATTTCTTTTCATCTTTCTTTTTTCTTCCACATTTTTTTCTTTATTTATTTTATTTCTCTTTCTTCCTTTTTTCTTTCTTTCTTGCTTTCACTTTTTTTCTTACTTTCTTTCTTTTTTCATTTTATTTCTCTTTCTTTCTTTCTTTCTTTCTTTCTTTTTTCATTTTATTTCTATTTCTTTCTTTCTTTCTTTCTTTCTTTCTTTCTTTTTTCATTTTATTTTTCTTTCTTTCTTTCTTTCTTTCTTTCTTTCTTCCCTTTCCCCATTTTGTTACTTTCATTTCTTTCTTGCCTATTTTTATTTCTCTTTATTTCTTTTTCTGTCTTTGTTTCTATTTCTTTTTTATTATTTATTTATTATTCATTTTTGATTTATCTTTCTGTCTTACTTTATTTATTTATTACCCATTTTATTTATCTTTCTCTCTTTCTTGTCCATTGTTTATCTTTGT
>JAAGKR010004339.1:36404-51404 GCA_011419295.1 Clarias macrocephalus | reverse complement strand
GTCAGTTTTGTTTCACAAAAAGTCCCCACAATTACAATGTGTGTGTGTGTGTGTGTGTGTGTGTGTGTGTGTGTGTGTGTGTGTGTGTGTGTGTGTGTTTGGGGGTGCTCAGACATGACTAAATGTGCTCACAAATATCCCCAAGTATGTGTGTTAAGCTGTTTAGTGAGGACCAAAAGGACCAAATGTCCTCCCAAAAACTCCCAAAAACTCACAAAAAGTGCTTTGTAACTTTTATTTAAAAACCTCAAGCTAAAATATTTCCTTTTGTTTTGCCAGTATTTGAATGCAGTATTTGAATAATTATATACGGTATGTTCTAACGGCCCCAAACAATCCCACTCACTGAAGACAATGTTGGTAAGATTCATAAAAGGTTGGTATTGGATAAAAATGCACAATACAGATTCAGACACCTACACAGACCAGTGGGACTATAGACTGCATTTTTACAAAACAATTTGACACTACAGTAATTAGTACTGTTGTGTGATAAAATGCGATGACATAAAATGCTGACAAAAATAATGTGTCAGAATACTGTGTGCATTGTATCAATCAAAACGTCCAACCCCAAACATAATTAACGTTATCATGCTAACATTAATGCAGTAGCCCTAAAATATAGACACTTGGCTACTCTGGCATGCGGGAAATTAAGTAAATTACATTTTTGGCTGGTTTTTATAAAATTTAGGTTTCATTAGTCATGCTGCAAATTTATGCCCCTAGTCCATTATTCTCTTAAATACAAACAGTTTCCCATCAACACCACACAGTCTCCCCAATTAAACCCACCACTTTTTCTTTTTTTAAACACTGTAGCAGCTCTGCATTTTTAATTTAATGACTAATAATCAATGCACACTGCCACAGCATGCTGCATGAGAGTGATTCGCTCTAAACAGCCAAAATTTTTATACCTTTTATATACAGTATAATCAAAAAAACATTTCAGCTCACCATTGACCTTAAGTTGCTAACTTTATAGAAAATTTTTTCTTTTCTTTATATTCTTTATATTTTTCAAAATATTTTCTGACAATATTAACTTTGAAAACAGACTAATGAGCTACATGTTTTTGTGTTTTTGTTTGTTTGTTTGTTAGTCCAAAATTTATAGTTTTTAGAATAAATAAATTTATATGTTTTTAGAATAAATAATATTTTTATGCTTTTCTGCACTGCATAGTTTTTGTCTGAGCATATAATTCATAAAATACATTTTATATAGAATGACATTAAAGATTAGAGCAGGATCAGTGTTTATATTTTTCAACAAAAGATGTTTCATAGCAAGTATATTATAATTTTTATGTGTGTATTTTTTTTCCATAGGTAAGTAATATCTCAGGTCTACCATTAATAGCTAGATCTGTCTACTGTCTAAATCTTGGTTAGCTTATGCTATTGTACTGGGCATGTTTTTGATTGGTTAGGTGTGCAGTATTAAATCAACGTTAAGTCAGTTATAGTTTCAAGGCATCAGTACTATCATAAATAATTCTCTTTATCAGACAATGTGACGTAATAGGGTAATGTTAAACGACTATGTATTTATTTTAAATACATAGTCGTACAAAGAAGGGGTTGGCGGCATAGTGGTTTAGAGGTTAGCCGTGTTGCCTTGTACCTCCAGGGACCGGGTTCGATTTCCACCTCAGGTCTGTGTGCATGGAGTTTGCATGTTCTCCCCGTGTTTGGTGATTTTTCTCCTGGTACTCCGGTTTCCTCCTACAGTCTAAGGACATGCAGATTAGATTAACATTCCCAAATTGCCTGTAGTGTGTAAATGATCGAAAAAGTGTGTGTCCTGCGATGGAATGGCACCCTATTCACAATGTACCCCCCTTATATACCCAAGTCTCCTGGGATAGGCTCCAGGCCCCCCTCGCCACTGTATACAGTCTAAAGTGGTACAGACGATGAGTGAGTGAGTAAGAAGGAGTTGTCAAGTCAAGTCAGTCGCTGGAGGAGCAATACCCCTTCTTCATGCCTCTCTTCCATAAGTTGGGGAAAGTTATCCACCGATTTTTAGGGTTGTGAGTTCGGCATCCTTCGGCATCCAAAAAAGTTTGTGTTGTTCAAATATTTTACTGTGGCTAAGAATCTCAGCACTGTGTTGTTCTTGAAGTCTTCTGTAAATGTCAATCACTTTTACGCATTTCTCATGAGAAATTTAAACACAAGCCCCGGTTTGACGTGAACAGTCCTTCTGGACTGGAGTTTCCTATAGTCTACCTGAGCCTCCAATAATGAACTGGAATCCATATTAAATGAAAACTTCTCCTGTTATACTGAACTTCCAGTCTTACACATTATTATGCTGATCAATCCCTGCTATCCGTTATCACCCAGATGAGGACGGGATCCCTGTTGAGTCTGGTTCCTCTCAAGGTTTCTTCCTACTGCCATCTCAGGGAGTTTTTCCTTGCCACTGTCGCCGTTGTCCTCGGCTCGCTCACCAGGGACGATCTGATCATTTTGATTCATACACGTTCACATTTCATACAAACTTAAATAATTCTTTTAATTGTGTAAAGCTGCTTTGCAACAATGACAATTGTTAAAAGCGCTACACAAATAAAATGGAATTGAATTGACAGCAAATTTGAATTGAAAACAATTAGTTGTTCATGTTCTTGTAATGTAGCACTTACATTTAAATCATATGTTCTTGAAATAAATAGGTCTTAAATTTAGGTCTTATCTAAATTTAGGTGCTATCATACAATACATGTGTGTTTGGCAGCCTAGCCTAGTAACTATACGGCTAATGGGTGAAATTTAAGCTGGTCTAAAGTCAAAAATTATGATTGGGTACAATTTTTACCGTTGTTAGGCAGCGGAATTGTATGACTAGTGATGATATGTGAAAGTTTTTTTTAAATAAATTTTTTTTTTTTTTTTTTTTTAAAGCTAGCGCTATCCATAGAGCGAACCATGAAGAAAATCCAACCACATGTTCCATCACGTTGTTGAAATTATTTCAAAGTGCTTTTGAGATCAGGTTGTTTTCCTTTCAAGTGTTTGTGTGCCGACACGTTTTGATTATCGACGGCTTTGTGAACTCTTTCATCCCTCTCTCGAGAAACCTTCAGAACAAAGGAAAGGGCTGATAGGCGGAGATTCAGCCTTCCATACCTCCCTCGGTGTCTCGCTTTCTCACGTCCGTCTCCTTCTCCACGGTGTTTCTCCTGCTCATCCTGATGCCAGCTCTCATCACGCTCTGATGTCTTCTTCGACCAACTTCTGACGCTCTGTAAGATGAAGCGAATACCGTGAAACTTTAGGCTTTACCTGCATCGCTGTTGCATTTAGGGAAATTTTAGTCAACACTTTCTGCCCAATCAGAGTCGAGAATTGTATATCGTGTGAAATATTTAGTGAATAAAAAAACGGTTACTGTGTATTCGCCGAGTGCTACTGTAGCTGTCAGACGGTGCACTAAAATTGGACGGCCATTATTGGCAGAGGGATTGCAGCGGTCAGATACAAAGGGAGGTTTACTGGACAAGTAGAGGCGTGTATGTGTGTGTGTGTGTGTGTGTGTGTGTGTGTGTGTGTGTGTGTGTGTGTGTGTGTGTGTGTGTGTGTGTGTGTGTGTGTGTTTTGACCTTGGGAGAAAAAAAAAAGAAGAAATGAAAAGCCAATAGTGACAGACATCAGACCATGCTTCTCTGGGTGTTTGAGAGGAGCTGGAGAAGTGTGTGTGTGTGTGTGTGTGTGTGTGTGTGTGTGTGTGTGTGTGTGTGTGTGTGTGTGTGTGTGTGTATTTATGTCTATGTGTGTCTCATATCTCTGGAACACACATACCAGAGTGGACTCGCATCAAAATCGCAGTTGAATTCTCCTCACATCAATCACTAGGACATACTCCCAGTCTACGTTTTTTCTTTCTTTCTGTTTTTTCTTTTTTTTTTTTTTAAACCAGACATTGATTTTTGCTTGTGGCATCATGGTGCGTGAGCTAGAAAAACTTTATTACCTTTGTGTGGCACTGTGTTCGAACTTTGCTCATTACTGCCACTCAACAGTCGCAAAAATAGAAGCAAAATTTGATCTTCCCTCTCACTCTCTCACTCTCTCTCTCTCTTTCTCTCTTTCTCTCTCTCTGTCTTCAAACAGCAACCTGATGGGAGTCGATTATTACAGTCCTGAATCAATCAGTCACAAAGACGTTGTTAAAATATCTATAAATCTCAAAAAAAAAAAAATAAATAAAATTCCCTGCGTGCTAATAAAAATGATTTCTGCCCCCTGTAGGTTTGGTAAGTGCTCGTCAATACTCGCTAATAGTCTCTCTATGGCATAAATTGAGTTGGGATTGGGGACGCGCATAGAGAAGAAGCTCTCTCATCAGTGCTGGTATTACACACACACACTCACACACACTCTCATACACATACTGAGACTGAATGATGAGTGTGTTACGGCGAGGCCATGCACTGATCAGATCATAAACAGTCATCATTTTCATTCTTTCAGTCTCATTTATGTTCAAAATAGTCTCAGTTATTTCTTGATATATTCTCGATCAAAGCAAAATCTACACTGTCTTACAAAGCTGAAAATTAAAAATAAAATAAGCAATTATGCTTTTAATATATACAGTACGACATGCGTTTCCACTAAAATAATCAACGCCGCTTTCCAGTTTTCCAGTGCTGATTATTTTCCTATAACAGCAAAGTCGGAGGTGTTTAATTTCTTACATCATGACTATAAATAGATGATTATCGGTTGCCAGCTTGGCGTGTCACCAAAGTGTCTCCAACCAAGCAGCTCAGATTATTTACGTATATATATTTCTCCATAATGTTCTGCTTGGCTTAAAATCAGTAGTTTTATTACTTTTTTTTTTTCTTACTTACACAAGGACATTTTGTTATTTGACGAAAAACGCACTTCTTGCCAATTTTAATGAGAACATTTCGTTAATGGAGAACAAACCCCAAAGCGCGCTAACATGTGAAAATTAGCTCCAGTCGTTCCTTTCTGAAGAGCTACATTTATTATTTATTTAACACACGACAGGCGTTCAAATTAAACCAAGACATGTGATGAAATCTACTGTGAGAATCTACTTGCACAATGCCATGTGCAGGTGGAACACCTGATCTCTAAAAACTGGCAGATAATTCGTCTCCAAGCTGCAAAAGAGACGCATCTGTCTGTGGGAGCTGTACACACAACCTCTCACCAACACCACTTGCACATCACAGGAACTCGTCCGGGGGTTATTGCCACATCCCATCTACAGTGCTGACCTCGTTCCAAGCCATTTCCACATGTTTGGAAAAGCTATTAAATGAGTTCAGACATGAAGCAGGCAGAATCTGAGAAAACAAGTGAAACACTGGGATGAGAACATCCATGTAGCAGGAGCTTTTTCTCTCATGACTGCGTTCAGTTATTCTACGTAATCAAAGGTCCCGGTTTGACTTGAACACGCCTTGTCACTCACTCACCCCTTTGGTGCCCCAATAATAAAAAGGGCATCATTTTTGCATTACTTTGTGCATACAGCCAGCCAGCAATGTGCCTAACTGCCTATCTCAAGGAATTTGAGGTACAATTGGAAAACAAAGTTAAGATCCCTGCATCAATTTCAGATGAAAAAAAGTGCTACTTCTATGTATATAATAAATAATGCCTTCATTTGTAGAGTTCTAGCATTCTGAAAAGAAGTCTACATTTTTAACATTTCAACAAGCGGAGCGGCTATTAAGCACCAATTCAACTGGAAACTGTCATCATAGCCAGTATTCACAAGCTAGCAAATGCTAACATATCACTTTTTACTCTGGGTATTAGCGAGCCAGCGAGTCAGCCAGCACTGATGTTTTCCATTTCAAGAAAAGCATGAATGCAGGCAAATATAAACTCAATTAACATTCATTAAAAGAAAACTAATAAATGTGACTAAACATAGTTCATTAGCATCGTTTGCTAGCTGGTCTCTCATATCTAGTTTGCCTGTTGTTGTTTTTTCACTTTTCACAATTACTTTTCACTTTTTCACATTTAATAATTATCATATCCTTGCTATGTTTTGATGGTTCAGGATGGTTCCGTTCAATTAACCTCAGAAATGGACAGATCTTCATTTGTTTGGTTGTTTCTTTGTTTGTTTACCTCAGCAGACTCATGCTGCAAACTGAGGGAGAAAACATGGATGTCTATGTTTATGGCTTTTGTTAGCAGCAAGCTAGCCAGCTAATTTCTGTGGGAATTAGAATTTTTGAGGTTGAGGTCAATCAGGGCTTTGTGCTCGGGCCGGTCAAGTTCCTCCACACAGACCTCATAGTCCTTGCTTTGTGCACTGGAGCATTGTCATGTTGCAATAGAGAACTGTTGCCACATTATTGCATAGAAGTATAGCCTTGTCCAAGATGTCTTGGTATGCAGGAGCATTAAGATTGCCAGGTTATAGACATGTCCAGGTTATATATGGCTTTGTGCCCCGTGTCCCCTGGGATAGGATCCATGCCTTTCAAACTATAAGCGCTATAGAGAATGAATGCATGAGAGAATATCACAGCACCCCCTGGTGGCTCGGAGGCCCGAACACAGGTTCTAACAAATGCTGAAGTGTAGAAAAACAAGGCATACACACTTAAAAAAGGTTAAAATGCTAGTTAAAGGAAATGTTTTTAAAATTGATCACATCAAACATATCAGATCAAAACTCTAAACACACAGCTCAGGTCAGGTTGAGCATCCGTGTGTCAGGAGCGAACAAAACATGAAGGTTAAGCACAGCAGTCGATCTCAGACACTGCTTCACTCCAAAAATGGTTATACACACATCGGACGTGTGTGTCGTATTAGTCTCGCGCGCCTCAGGCCACGTTGTCATAGCTACTGTAGGGTGCGACGTCGGCTTGCGAGACGCTGCTGTTTGTTTGGAGCTCAGCGAAGCTCTTAGTGCTCGCGGTGTTTCTCTCGTTCTCTGTTTACTCTCTCTCTCTGACTCCCTCAGTCTCGCACGCTCTCTCTCTCTCATTTCATTTTCATTTCAGTCATGCTTTATTGGCTTTGCCCCGCGCATGAAAATTGACTTCCACAATACAATTGTGATGGAGCAACACAAAATGTTTACCCCTAACACGAAATCGCTTTTACATTTATATTAGCGCATATGTGTGATGCAACAGTTATGAAACGGAAACACTTTTTTTTTTTCCTGTAACAGATAGCTATAGCATCACATAACCGCGTTGTTAACGTACATATATGTTTTCTGTGTGATTTGGTGTTTTCTGCCTGTTTGTGCGGACTTTTTTGGAGTTGCTAAACAAAAGGTGAAGGAACAGATCAGGATCAGGATATGGTCTCACAGAGTGAATGCTAGTTCAAAGTCATCTCAGTATGTGTGTGTGTGTGTGTGTGTGTGTGTGTGTGTGTGTGTCAAACTTCTTTTTTTTTTTAAGAATTAAAAAAAAAAAAAAAAAACAGGGCCTTCTCTGTCCTGAACATGTAAGAAAACATAAAGTTACAGTTTTTGTCTTCAAAATGAGAATTAGAATAAACACATTTATATAACGCTGTGGTTTAATCAGCATCCTCCGACCAATCAGAGTCCAGAATTCAAGTCACAGGCTTGTCATAGTTACATAACAATGCTACTATAATACAATCTATACACACATTACACTGTATTCTTTTCAGCATTCTCTTGTGGACCTGAAGAGCCATCCCTGTGTGTGTGTGTGTGTGTGTGTGTGTGTGTGTGTGTGTGTGTGTGTGTGTGTGTGTGTGTGTGTATATGTGACTGATCCTAATAACACAGCCACAACAATCCATCACTGCAGGCACACAAACCACACCATGTTCATTCCCATGGTAGAAGTTGATTTGAAATCTCATTTTCCAGCAGGTTTTCAATTTCGCCTCCTGTCCCCCCCCCCCACCCCCCACAACTCCCATTCACCCACCCCCGCCTTCCCTCCTCCTCCTCTTCCTCCAACCCCACTCCGCCCCCACTTTGTTCACTTTCTGTCTTTCGCTCGGCTCCATCGTTCATCGAGCAGGAGGGAGCCGCGCGGTGGAGGCGAAGCGGAAGGCGCACTCCTCGTCTCGTTGGCAATATCCTGCAAGGAAATACTTTTCTGCCGGGACTTTAGAGCGATCAAAGCCTCTGCGTCATATTGAATGTATACAAGCACAAGCATGAATCAAAACCGCTTCAGTAATGACATAAATTATTGCTCAGGAAATGCAACAAACAGCCTGGGTTAATGTTTTAGATTCTGTCATTGTTGATAAAGGAGGCTGCGTTCGGAGTTAAGAGCATGCTGTGAGAATTTAATATGGAAACTGTGCAGACTGCTGTTCAGATTTCGAAAGAAAGTAACTATAGACTTAAGCACTATTCAGAAGTTACCCAATGTACAAGTTATATACACACAGGTAGTCAACATTCTGATCCTATTTATTAATAGTTTAGTATCTTATTTATTAACAGAGATTAATAACCTCTTTAAAAGTCACGATGCGGGAATGTATGGTTGAGATTAACGGTAAAAGTAGCGGAGATTAAATTACAGCTCAGATTAGTCTAAGTAATAAACCACTAATACATAATAAAAAAAGTTAAAAAAAAAAAAAAACATTTCGGCTGCTCCCATCTTGGGGTCGCCACAGGAGACCGTCCGATTTTCGCACACAACTTTGCACACGTTTTAACGCCAAAGCAAACCCTCTTATTTTACCCAGGCTTGGGTCCGGCATTGCATGTAGCGGCGGAGTGGTACAGGATGTGATGACCCACCAACGGCAGCGAGGCTCGACCTCCAAATCAACAACCAGCCTTTGCTCAGCACCTGAGCCTTAGCCATCACTCCCCCATTAGTAGATACCAAATAATAAGTCATCAATTAATCTTAGCTAAAATATAGTAATAAATGTAGTTAATTTAATATGACTAAAAATTTATAAAAAGTAAACCACTACTTAGTAATCGACTAACAGTAATTAATGTTCAATTCATTATAATTAATTAAAATGTATAATAAGTAATAGACTAATAATAATAACTAGTAAACAAGAGGCCAAATTAAAGCACTAATCTAATGAAATTCTCTATTGACAGAGAATTTTGTTTCTTAAAAAAAAAAAAACATTTTTAAAAGAAAAGAAAAAAATTCCCTTGAAATATTAGTAACATTTGACTAGAAATAAGCTTAATTATCTTATATTTGGTTTGTTTTTGTTTAGTTTTGAAAGTGTAAATAAATGTAACTATATTCAAAATATTTTCAGTTGCTTAGATTTTTTTTTTTTTTTTGCAATGTAGTGATTAATCACCAAGAATAAACTAACAGTAAGTAATAAAGTGCTAGTAGCAAATCTAATAGGAGTAAATATTGAATATGCAACTGAAAGCAGAAGCATGTTTGATCTAACAAATTATTTTGAAAATAAATAAATGAATGAATCTCACAATTTGCACTTTGTTTCCAAGAAACTGTAAAGGATAAATTCTTCAGTCCCAAAAGAGAAAGATTTTATTCAAACTGAACACTGAAAATCAAAATGATTTTGTGTCTTTCATGGTTAAAAACGCTTTTAATCTGTTTATTCATCCATCCATTTATCGAACCATCTGTAGTCCAAATAGGAACCTTTGAGGCCAATAGTGGCCTTTGTGTTCATATTTCCACTTTTACAATCATGGTAGGACCTCTGGTCGACACTCACACATGACAATTACCCTCATCTTTGGAGTGTGGGAGGAAACTGGGGCACCCAACTGAGGAAACCCACCGAGCATGTGGAGAACATGCAAACTTGGGATACGAACCCAGACCGTGGAGGTGCAAGTCGACAGTGCTGACCACTACGCTACCATACCGCCGATCTGTTTATCACCAGGCATCAATCTAGTCTAAACTCTAGTTAGGACCGTTATAATATCTAAACTATAGTCTAGTTACAGGCTCTACTATAACTACTGTCCAAGCTCCTATTTTAAGAAAATTAATCAACACTTTTCTGAGCGGTCAGACCGAGCGTTTCAACAGTGCTGTGCTGAAAATGAGAACCAGCAAGCTACACCTGCTCTGTAAGGATTAGATTTTTGCTTTGTGTGAACCCCAAGGGGCCATTGGTCATGTAGGTATTCTTACATTGCAACACTTCCAGGGACACATCACGAGAGCAGCAGAACCCATTATTTCTGGGGGGAAAGTGGGAAAGTAAAAGAAGGGGCTGCCAGAGAGAGGGAAAGAGAAATGCACCTGCAGTACCAGCTGAGTCTGAAGTACTACATCATCGTAGGATGGATCTGAACAGCGCTCATGAATCCTCACTTTGTTCTTCGCCTTTGTATTATATTGCCTTCTGGAATATTCCTCTAAGAAGCGCAGAGAGAAGAGAAAAGGAGGCAACGGAGTGAGGGATGAAAGAAGGGAGGGGAAAAAAAAGGGGCACGGCGTGTACATTTGCTAAGTCGCTGAGTGCGTCGTGTCATCTCCACTCGATTAAATCTCTCTTCGCTCGCAGTCTTTTACAGCAGGACGAGTTTGAGAAAGGTCATCCATATCAACGCTGAAGATCTCTCTCTCTCTCTCTCTCTCTCTCTCTCTCTCAGGCTGAGGTGTACACCAGACCATCTGTTCTTTATTTCAACTGCTTATCGCTTGCTGTGGTGCTTCCATGCCCACAAGACATGGAGTTGATTCACTGTCATGCACGCTGGTAAAATAAATAAAGGTGCCATTTGCGGGAAGGGGGGGACGACCGTCTTTCTTCTTATTGTTTTATTTTCCTCTGAAATTGTGAGCTAATATATATACAATACATGCCTAACAAGAGGTGCTAATATTAAAGTCAAAATACTGAGATGTTATCTTGAAATAAAAAAAATATATTTTTGAAAATAAATAAATGAATGAATCTCACAATTAGCTGTTTGTTTCCAAGAAACGGTAAAGGATAAATTCTTCAGTCCTAGGAGGGGGAAAAAAATGATTAAAGCTGAACAATGAAAATCACGATGAGTTTGTGTCTTTTACGGTTAAAAATGCTTTTTATCTGTTTATTCATCCATCCATTTATTGAACCTCTGTAGTCCAAATAGTGGCCTTTGTGTTCATTTCCACTTTTACAATCATGGTAGCACCTCTGGTCGACACTCACACGCGACAATTACCCTCATCTGTAAGTCTTTGGACTGTGGGAGGAAACCGGAGCACAAACTCACAATCGGGGAGAAAGCAAAAAAATAATAATAATAAAAGCAAAACTTGAGATGAGCCAGTAAAGCTAAAACAATAAAATAACAAGTTAAAATGAGTTATTAAGTAAAAGGTGTCACATACTAATAAAACAACAAAAATATACCTTTCATTTAGTAAGGCAAAAAAAAAAATGATATACTTATTGAGATTTACTAGATGTTTTAAACTTAAGCCTAAAAATTCTAGTCAAATTAATGAGATCATATTTCGCAATCAATTAATAAGTCAAAATAAGGAGACACCAAGCGAAAATACCAGGATATCTTGACATTCAAAATATTACTTAGTAAATCAAAATGACAAAAACAATAAGAAAATGATTTGAAATGAGTTAACAAGGCAAAATAACAAGAGACGTCAAAATAATGAGATCATATTTTTCAATGAGTTACTAAGTCGCCCTGTGGGTGTAACCCCGCCTCGTACCCTAAGCCTCCTGGGATACGCTCCAGACCCCCCGTGACCCTGAATACAGGATAGACGTGAGTGAGTGAGTGAGTTACTAAGTCAACATTAAGAAATACTATACAGTAATAAAATATCGAGTCAAAAATAATAAGGAAATACCCTGCAATCAGTTGCTATGCAAAATAAGATATCAACAAGTTAAATAATGAGATAATATATGAAAATAATGACAGTCTAAGCCAAAATAATGATATCTTGAAATGAGTCAGAATTACAAGTTACTATTTTGAAATGAGTAAATAGGTAAAAAAATAATGTGATGTCGAGTCAATATTAGAAGATATATTCAATTTTCAATTCAATTCAATTATATTTGTATAGCGCTTTTAACAATTGTCATTGACGCAAAAGCAGCTTCATACAATCAAAAGAATTAGTTAAGTTTGAATGGAATGTTAAAAGTGTATGAATCAAAATGATCAAATAGTCCCTTTTTTCCCTCGATTATGCATCTTAAGCGAAGTTAGTAGGTCTAAATAACAAGATATTATTCAGACCAAATATTATAGATATACAATCCGAATAACGATGCAATATTTTGAAATTAGTGAGTACATCAAAGCAATACATTTTGAATTGAATTCATAAGAAATGAGTTCATAAGTCAAAATTACAAGTTAATATCGTGAAATAAGTTGATGTGTCAGAACAATGTGATATTACATCAATATCACAATATCATAAGATTTATCTTGAATTGAGTGAGTAGGTCTAAATACCAAGATATCAAGTCAAAATAATGAGATAAGATTTTGAACTAAATTAGTGTATCAGAATAATAATAAGAAGAAAAAAGTCTATAACACAATATCAAAAACAATGACACCAAGTAAAACAAATTTTATGTCTTGAAACGAGTTCATAAGTCACAAATACAAGGCCAAGTCAACGTAACAAAATAAAAGTGTGAAATGAGTCAAGAAATACAAAATACAGGAAGATACAAAGTCACGGAATAATATTTTCAAGTCAAGTCGAAACAACATAATATCTTGAAATAACTAGTAATAAAGTACAACTGTTAACATTACACATTTTTTCATCATTTTTATTTTTTAAGTAATCCAAACTTTGTTCGTTCAGGGCTTCTGTTTGGAAAGTGAGTGAAATTCTTGTCATTTTTATTCTTCACTGAATTACTGTATTTCATAATCTGCAATCATCATGTCGTGAAAAGCAATTCTACAGATCCTGAGCACATAATTCTCCATTCACAATGTATGTATACACACAAGCGGATATTCTTCATACTCAGTGCTGTACAAAATACCTACACAAATAGATACCACACACACACACACACACACACACACGCACACACACACACACGGTGCTGTAAATGAGGAGAGGTGGAATGAGAAGAGCCGGTTCCTGTCTCTACTCAGACAGATTGACGTTTTCCATTATAGCCTAAAAATGTCCGCATGTTTCTTCGTCAACACAACGCAGGATCCCAGTCAGCTCATCCATCTCTCCTCTCTTTCATTCTCTCTCGCTCTCTCCTCTCATGTACACGTTTTATTTCTTACACTGACACTCATCTTTCCCTTTTTTTTTCTATTTCTCTCGCACTCTTTCTCTCTCTTAGTCTCAAACATCTCTAATATCACTCTCTCCGTTTCCTCGCTGTCTTCTTCTCTAACCCTACCGTAACTCTAGAAAAGACGACAGTCTGGACCGTACCATTCCGCCGTTGTCATGCCGCCTGTATTTCTCAGCCTTCTGATCATTAGTTGATACACACTTCTCTTTTTTTCCCCGTCACTTGTTCATCCCACCCTAACGCTCCCTCTAGTTCTCTCTCTCACACACTTTCTCCTCACATTCTCTCTGTTACTTGCACCCCCCCCCCCCCCGCCCCGCTCACACCCCAACACCTGTCTCTTTCCCAGTTCCCTCTTCTCCGTCTCGCTCCGTCTCTCCAGGTCTCTTACCAGTGTGATTTATGAAAACAGAGGCAGTGAAGCTCGGCGGTGCTGGGGGCTGCTAAATCCTGATAAAGCCTCGGATAAAGGCAATTTAATGCCATCAATCATGCAATATGGGCCCCTGACGTGTAGCCCTGAGCGCGTGTGTGTGTGTGTGTGTGTGAGAGTGCGTGTTGCAGGTTTTATGAACAGAACAGCAGCTGTAGGGTCAGTAGTGTCACTGGTGTGTGAAGTCTCTGTAGAGTCAGCAGACTGATCACTGAGGCGCTGCCAAAGCACACACACTCGAGCTGATCAGAGTGTTAACGGAATGTTGACATGCACAATGTTTATGCCAGTATGACCTGCGCTCTGTCTGTGTGTGTGTGTGTGTGTGTGTGTGTGTCTGTGTGTGTGTGTCTGTGTGTGTGTGTGTGTGTGTGTGTAGTAAATATGAAAGAGAGTATTAAAGGAAAATAAACGTGTGGCCCTAGAATTCTGTTCAGTTCTAGACTACATGCTACATGCCTTCAGACAGGTACACAGGCCACACCCCCTTTACTGAGACTGGTACACGGGCCACACCCCCTTTACTGAGACTGGTACACAGGCCACACCCCCTTTACTGAGACAGGTACACAGGCCACACCCCCTTTACTGAGACTGGTACACGGGCCACACCCCCTTTACTGAGACAGGTACACGGGCCACACCCCCTTTACTGAGACAGGTACACGGGCCACACCCCCTTTACTGAGACAGGTACACGGGCCACACCCACTTTACTGAGACAGGTACACGGGCCACACCCCCTTTACTGAGACAGGTACACGGGCCACACCCCCTTCACTGAGACAGGTACACGGGCCACACCCCCTTCACTGAGACAGATACAGAAGCCACACCCCCTTCACTGAGACAGATACACAGGCCACACCTCCTGCACTAAGACTGGTAGATAGGCCACACCCCTTTCAACGAGACAGATACAGAGGCCACACCCCTTTCACCGAGACAGATACAGAGGCCACACCCCTTTCAACGAGACAGATACAGAAGCCACACCTCTTTCATTAGACAGATACAGAAGCCACACCTCTTTCACTGAAACAGATACAGAGGCCACACCTCCTTCACTGAGACAGATACAGAGGCCACACCCCTTTCACTAAGACAGATACAGAAGCCACACCTCCTTCACTGAGACAGATACAGAGGCCACACCTCCTTCACTGAGACAGATACAGAAGCCACACCTCCTTCACTGAGACAGATACAGAAGCCACACCCCCTTCACTGAGACAGATACACAGGCCACACCTCCTGCACTAAGACTGGTAGATAGGCCACACCCCTTTCAACGAGACAGATACAGAGGC
>JAAGKR010004339.1:0-36384 GCA_011419295.1 Clarias macrocephalus | reverse complement strand
CCCCCCCCCCCCCCGCCCCGCTCACACCCCAACACCTGTCTCTTTCCCAGTTCCCTCTTCTCCGTCTCGCTCCGTCTCTCCAGGTCTCTTACCAGTGTGATTTATGAAAACAGAGGCAGTGAAGCTCGGCGGTGCTGGGGGCTGCTAAATCCTGATAAAGCCTCGGATAAAGGCAATTTAATGCCATCAATCATGCAATATGGGCCCCTGACGTGTAGCCCTGAGCGCGTGTGTGTGTGTGTGTGTGTGTGTGTGTGAGAGTGCGTGTTGCAGGTTTTATGAACAGAACAGCAGCTGTAGGGTCAGTAGTGTCACTGGTGTGTGAAGTCTCTGTAGAGTCAGCAGACTGATCACTGAGGCGCTGCCAAAGCACACACACTCGAGCTGATCAGAGTGTTAACGGAATGTTGACATGCACAATGTTTATGCCAGTATGACCTGCGCTCTGTCTGTGTGTGTGTGTGTGTGTGTGTGTGTCTGTGTGTGTGTGTCTGTGTGTGTGTGTGTGTGTGTAGTAAATATGAAAGAGAGTATTAAAGCAAAATAAACGTGTGGCCCTAGAATTCTGTTCAGTTCTAGACTACATGCTACATGCCTTCAGACAGGTACACGGGCCACACCCCCTTTACTGAGACAGGTACACGGGCCACACCCCCTTTACTGAGACAGGTTCACGGGCCACACCCCCTTTACTGAGACTGGTACACGGGCCAAACCCCCTTTACTGAGACTGGTACACGGGCCACACCCCCTTTACTGAGACTGGTACACGGGCCACACCCCCTTTACTGAGACTGGTACACGGGCCACACCCCCTTCACTGAGACAGGTACACGGGCCACACCCCCTTCACTGAGACAGATACACAGGCCACACCTCCTGCACTAAGACTGGTAGATAGGCCACACCCCTTTCAACGAGACAGATACAGAGGCCACACCCCTTTCACCGAGACAGATACAGAGGCCACACCCCTTTCAACGAGACAGATACAGAGGCCACACCCCTTTCACCGAGACAAATACAGAGGCCACACCCCTTTCACTGAGACAGATACAGAGGCCACACCCCTTTCACTAAGACAGATACAGAAGCCACACCTCCTTCCCTGAGACAGATACAGAAGCCACACCTCCTTCACTGAGACAGATACAGAAGCCACACCTCCTTCACTGAGACAGATACAGAAGCCACACCTCCTTCACTGAGACAGATACAGAAGCCACACCTCCTTCACTGAGACAGATATAGAAGCCACACCTCCTTCACTAAGACAGATACAGAAGCCACACCTCCTTCACTGAGACAGATACAGAGGCCACACCTCCTTCACTAAGACAGATACAGAAGCCACACCTCCTTCACTGAGACAGATACAGAGGCCACACCTCCTTCACTGAGACAGATACAGAAGCCACACCTCCTTCACTGAGACAGATACAGAAGCCACACCTCTTTCACTGAGACAGATACAGAGGCCACACCTCTTTCACTGAGACAGATACAGAGGCCACACCTCTTTCACTGAGACAGATACAGAGGCCACACCTCTTTCACTGAGACAGATACAGAGGCCACACCTCTTTCACTGAGACAGATACAGAGGCCACACCTCTTTCACTGAGACAGATACAGAGGCCACACCTCTTTCACTGAGACAGATACAGAGGCCACACCTCTTTCACACCTCATACACACCTACTCTTTAATTTTTTCATTATTGCTTGTTTACACAATTGTTCAGCCATCCATAGATTTACTTAAATATTTTTTTCCACCCATTTCACTAAATAATTGCACACAACAAACTCAAAACAAAGCTCATGAAGCAACAGCATTACGATCAATCGGTGACGCAAAATGCACAGAGGTTGTTTTTTTTTAGTGTTTAACTAAGAACAACTTACATGAATAACTTTCAGGTTCATGCTTGTAAGTCAGAGTTTTTTCCATTAAAAAAAAAAAAAAAAAACACTCGTTATTGCCTTAAGGAACTAACAGATGAATGCAAAGAAAACATTTTTTCCCTTTATTTCTTCCTTTTTGAGGTGTTTTGTTTTTGTTTTTTCCCCTCCAGGGAGTCCATTAAAGCTCTCTCCATCAGACTGTGAGGTAATATTCATCTCGTCAATAAATAACCAGAGTTCATTATAAAATGACAGGAGATTAAAGACTAGGAAAGTCAAGAGTACACGGTTTGTGGTAGTGAACTCTGCCTCCTTGTGTCACATTAGTGGTACTGCATGATATTGCGCAATATGTATTATATATCATAGTTTGTATAATATATTTATTGGCCAATATATAAATCTATATGAACCAAAAGAAATGTTTCAAGCACAAAGATTGCATTTGTAGCATAACTTTTTTTTTCTTTTTATATAACTAATATTAAATATATATATTAAAAAATAAACAAAAAGCAAACCTGACCTGAGTTGCTCTGGCTGTAAATTATTAATTAATAACAACAACAACAACAAAATTCTCTGAGTCAGAATGTTGCTTTGTACTGTATACTTAAACACCATCATGCTCATATACACACACACACACACACACACACACACACACACACACAGCTGCAGGTGCAGCAGTTGCTCGCATTCCACAGACGAGTAGTCATTAATACTTACACTCATACACACCTGCAGTCTGGGTGACGAGACTGTGTGTGCATACACACACACCTACACACACACACACACACACACACACACACACACACTGAATTCCCATGGTAGACATCCTGCCCATCTGTTAGTTGCCTAAAAATCTGTTATATCATTAAAAAACAGCAATCTGAGCAAAAAAAAAAAAACAAGCAATAAAAATATTAATCAAGATACATTAAAACTCGTTTCTCTCCAGCGCTGCGAGAGTCTGGATGCTGATTGGTCAGAATCCATTTCTAGCCGCGTGTATTATCACACTGACTGTACACTAGTTTAATAAATGATACAGTATGCAATGAGCGCAATTCCACATGTCAGGACGTGCAGACGGAGAGAAAGAATCGACTTTGGGGACGTAACAGTGACTCCACGTGTCAAACCGCAGCGGCACATCGTAGATTATTTTTCTTATAACAGCACAAAGTGTTTTTCTGCTTCAGTTCAGTCCAGTGGTGCAGCAGATTTGAGTTATAATCTCTCAACTCTCTCACACACTCACACACACTTTCACTCACACACACACAGACATTGATGGATCTTCCAGACACCTGTCAGACGTGTCACCCCCCCACCACCCATCGCCCCCCCCCCCTCCTCGGGATAAGAGTTCCCGATGTCACACTCTCTACCTTGCCACTCTGACAGGAACACACACTGCCATACACGTCTCCAGGAGAAGAAAGGCAGCTTGTGCACAGGCCGTTTCTGGAACGCTTCCTGATTACACCCACCTGCCTCTACATTTTTCACACATGAAACTGTATGATGTAGTATGATGAGGCTCAGGCTGTTAAGGTTCCGAGTTACCGATCGGAAAGGGCAGGGGTTCGAGCCCCAGCTCCGCCAGGTTGCTGCTTCGGGCCCTCGAGCAAGGCCCTTAATCCTGTTTGCTCCCGGGGTGCCGTATAATGGCCGAGAGTGAAGAATGTCACTGTGCAGTAATGTAATGTGTGTGATAAATAAAGCCTGAACTAAACTTTACTTAGGAATGTCGAAAAGAAAAAAATGAAAAAGAAAAAAATGAAAAATCTAAAGTAACTAGCAATAATCCTAGCCAATCACAGGCCTCGGTGTGGAAGAGGTTCCTGGCCGAAGTGGCTCGAACAAGTGGTTCGGTAAGTTGAACACCTGATCCTTGGAAATCTACAGATAATTTGTCGGCAACTCGCAGAAGAGACGCACACATCTGTCCGTGGGAACTGTAGAGACGATCATTCACCGACACCACTTTCACGCTACAGGAACTCGGCTGGGAGTTACCGCCACATCACACATACAGTCCTGACCTCGCTCCAAGCCATTTCCACAGGTTTGGTGCATTAAAAGAGTTCCTGGGAGGCCGGCGTTTCACACTGGAAGCGTTTCACAGGAAGTAAGATCATGGCTTCGGTGCACTGAGAAAATGTTCATAAAGTGAGTTTTTACTCTCATCCTGCACAGTCTAGAGTCCTGCTTTGACTTGAACACCCTTCATATATCTACTGTAACTGCTCCTACAACTTGTTCACCTTACGAGACATTGGAGAAGTTGCGAATAAAATACATCCAAAATAACCTGAAATGCAATATATAAGCATGTTTTTTAACGGATAACAATTATGAATTTTTTTTTCTTTTCATGTTGATAGCTACAGAGGTGAAGAACCCCGCCTTCGCACTTGAATGTTAATTTACGTTCAGTGAAAATCCAGTTAAACTTCCTAAACACAATCATGATGTAACTTAGCCTAACACAACCCAACTAACAATCATTTATTATTATTATTATTATTATTATTATTATTATTATTTGATTCAATAATATAAACAAAAATGAAAAGTAATTAGAAACACAAGAAAAAGACTTTAGGTTTAAACAAGACAACTTCAAATTGCAAAGCACTGACGGGGACGTCCTTGTGTAATTTGTTAGTACAGAAAAACACTTGACACATTTATACATAATACCGTATAAACTGGTATGTTTTGATTATTTGTGCACTTCAGTTAAACCTTTTTCTGAACTGAAGCGAGTGTGAAATCTCCATCACCTCTGCAGGAAAACTCGCCGAACTCGTCTGAGTCGACCTCGCTCATCTCCTCGAGGGCACCAGATGCTCGGAGATTCTTTCTATCTATCTGTCTATCTGTCTACTTTCTTCCCCCCCTCACACACACACGTCGATCCTCTCAAACCCTGACAGGTTGTACAGCTCACTTCGACTTCGGTGGCCTCTGCTCTCGGTGGGAGGTGAGCGACGAGACTGATAACGTTCTGCCTCCCTCCGTACAGCTCACATCTCTCTCCTGAGCTGCGATAACCCTGCCTGACACCCCCCCCTCCCCCCCTCCCTCCCTCCATCCATCCCTCACTGCTCTCGCCTTCTACAAGCTCTCTACCAGTTATTCTCAGTCTCAAGGTCTATGGAGTCAGCTCTCTTGTTTGATTAAGCTGAGCATATTTCAAGTTTCCTTCTAACGTCACCAGCGCCCTCGGCCGTTCCCGCACGGGCGCGTTCTATATATCGAAACAGTCACCGAGGAATGATGGATCTTCGGAGTTCTCGTACTCGGGCAGAAATAACAACATCGGAAATCAGCAAAGCTAAAAGTTTTCCTGGTTTTTAAAAAATGGTTACATTTGAGGTTGAGAGGGGGAAAAAAAAATCTACAAAATCGCTTTCATTTGTGTGGAGTTGGTGTAAGATATCTTTCATCTGCCGGAAATCCTCAAGTTTTCTTTTTTTTCCTTAACAATAATAGCAATATTACTACAAAGGACGTTCAAGTCAAATGTGATACAATTTCTGGTCAACGAAGGCATAAAAGTGATATTTACAGAAAAATTGACAGAAAAATTTAATATCAATGGTTTGAATGATGCAAACGATGGACTGATGATTGATGGACAACTTGTCAGAAAGAGTCTGTGTGAACTGTACAATCGTCCACCAGCACCGCTTGCACATTGCAGGAACGCGGCTGGGACTTATTGCCACGTCGCCCGTATACAGTCCTGATCTTGCTCAAACTATTCCACATATTTGAGTTCCTTTAAAGGAGGCCAGGGTTTGGGAATCCTTCTACCTTGATGGTGTCCAAGCACTAGTGAAACACTGAGATATAGAAAAATAAAGGATATTTTTGCGCTCATAACTGCGTTTTGTTATTCTGAGCAAGTCCCGGTTTGACTTGAACGCCCCTCTACATTGAGGTTGCAAATAAATTGTAAAAAAAAAAAAAAAAAGCTAATAAATACATTTAATCATGTAAATTAAAACACAATTAAACAAAATCTCATAAAAAATCTAATAATAAATGAATGAATATTGTAGAAATGTGTGTAGGGTAAAGCCAGAAAACAGGTGGAAAATTCTTGATAGAGATCCAGAACAGTTCCTGTGTTCTGATTGGCTAGAAAAATACACTTCTGCAAAGGGGCAGTCAGGAGCAGTTTATTCAAAACTACAGAGACTGAGTATGTGTATGTGGAAACAGAAAGAAAACTGAGGAGCTGAGATGTCTTTCAGCTGACACACACACACACACACACACACACACACACACACACACACACACAGCATTTTGGAGACCTCTTAGGTCTAAGATTCTGAGACTTGTTTTAAAAGGACAACATTTGACCTTTAATATTGGTGTCTTCACTGATCCATCCGTGTCTTTGAGCTTCACTGTGAGACACACTGGAGCGAACGCCAACGCCTGGAGCGCTCCTGCGTAATAAAAGCAAGACGGCATTAACGCATTTCAATCGGTTTATTCATCTCGTCCGATTATAATGCGCCTGCTGCATTTTATTCACTTTGTCCTCCCTGGCCTGTCACCAAACATGAGAGGCTGCGAGAGCGGGAGTGAGAGCAAAGCTAGCGTTGATGCACTGTAATTGTAACGCTGAAAGCTTTTTTGGCAGCACTGTGAACAAGTTTACCTATCAAGCCATTTTAATTAAAGCAGCCTTCGCCATTCACTTAATGAAAAGCTCCATTGAAACCCAATGGAACTCATTTGGTAATGCTAATTGACTAGCGGCAGAGCCACGAAGGCAATTACAGTGCGCTTGTTCACGTTCAAACACACACACACACACACACACACACACACACACACACACACACACACACACACACACACAGGCTGGCTAATGTGCTAGACGCACTCATTTGAATAGTGCTGATCAACCTGAGAGCCTGTAATTTCATAATATAATTTGCAGTAATGCACACACTGCGGGGCCTTTACCCAGGGGGCCAAGGGGCAAATAATCACGGCACGGCTCTGATGAAGCACATCCTGGCAAGGAAACCGAGAAACCCAAATGTATTTCTGGAAAGAGTCTCCAGTGTCAGTGTTTTGCAACAGGAGGTTTTCCGCTCCAGGAAAGTCTTCAAGAAAAATTAATTGACAATTTTTTTTTTTTTTTTTTTTGTAAAATAATGTAATGTTCATCATTTTTTACCTTACCAATTTGGTCAGTTATGTTTCCGTGCATTTTGGATTCATTTATTTCCCGTATTTAACAACCCATATGTCTTGGTTAGTATAAAATTAGTTTGAAAGGACGCCATTGTTGTTTATATTGCAATGCAGTCTGGGTAGTGACATTGAACGATTCCTGTGACAAAAAAAGGGGGGGGAAATATTAGGAAAAATAAAAACACCTAAGACTTTTCTAATCAAGAACATCAAAACCAAGATGATCAGATGATCTTGTGGTAGCTGTACAAGCTAAGAAATTGGGTCAAACTATAGTTGACTAGAACCTGCGAATTCATCCGACTTGATCCAGTCAATGCCTCAAACAAGTCAAATGGTGAGAAAACAGCTGCAGGGCTTTTTTTTTTTTTTTTTCGAAATTGGACGTCCCATTCTTTTCTTCTCTTTCTGTCTCTAGGAAAATTGTGAAGACTTACAGCAATTCTCTTGTTGCCACTCAGCTTTAAAAAAATCCTCCCAAAAGCAGCACAATGCATAATTTTATCAACATTTTGGAAGTTATTTTTTCAACTTGCGCTATAAGCTCAACTACCAAATACAACTAAAGTGCATCATCAACCCAGTGTGCATTGCATACTTAAAATAATGACATCTCCCGTAGTCCAAAATATGTATACAACAATGTGTGTTTTTATTGTAATTGGTAAATTCTTTAATGTGCTTCTTACTATGTATTTTAGAAAGAGATAACATTTATATAACATTAAAACCTACAAGTTTTAGTGGGCTGGCATCCCATCCACCGTGTGCCCCGCCTCGTATCCCAAGTCCCCTGAGACTAGGATCAGGCATCACCCCTGACCCTATACAGGTTAAGCGGTATGGAGAATGAGTGAGAGTGAGTCCTGCAAGTTTTAATACACAAGGTTCTTGTTAAACTTTCATTCACTAAATAAAAAATATAATAAAAATGAAAGCCAAAATTAAACATTACTACAAACATATAAAAACAGAAAAATAAATATATATATATAACAATAAAATATCTAAAATGTGGCCGACAATAAAATATAATAAATGAAACTAAAAATATCCACATATAAAAAATCAACATCAATTAAAAATATAAATATTAAAAAAATTAAAAGAAAAAAAAAAACGAATTTCATGTTTGCAAACGCCAGTTGTTTAATAAAAGTGAAGGTAATGGCGACCAAAAACGTATCTTTATATAAATGACTTCAATAAATGCCACGATTTTGGGAATCTTGTACCTGCTATAACTAGGTACTGTAAAAATTTAAAACAATATGTCTATAAAGATCATACGTCATCATATAAAGTGTGAACTGACTTTCACAAACTGGATGTACAAGGGCGATGTTGCAGCTTTCAATTAAAATCCTTTAATTTGTCATTTTAAATCCCTGACTATTAAATGTTAAACTTCTACTTAAACATACGGTACATCATTTTTAGCTACTTTTTTAGCTAATTGTATAGCATACACACTCATATCCCCGGCTCAATGAAAAGAAGCATTGCTGAGATTTCACCTTCTCCGAAAGTTCAGGACAAGAGTAAAGAAAGCTGTCTGTCTGAGGAGCGACGTTCATCACTTTAAATACTGAACTGTATTAAATCTTCACACCAGCGTCATTTCGACACAATTCCCATCTGTGGGTTATTGTTCGGATCTTTGTCAGCGCAGCGATAGCTAAAGTTCAAGAACAGATAATATAAGTGTCTCTCATGAGAGTCTAAAACGGTCTTTAATGCTGAGAAGGCAGAAAGAGGTTACGTGGTGAACTGGAAATCATGAGTGTTTGCTTAAAAAAAATTCCTAACATCGTAGCTTCTTGAAGGTTTTTCTGATTATTAGCAAGCATTAGAAAGTTTATTTATTATTGAATTGTCAATGTTAAAGGTACAAAGTTGTTTCATTTTAGAACAGAAGGCTTGACCTTTCCCATGTACAGTACGCATATCTTTTACCTAAATCAAACAAAGAATTCCTTACCTTCTGCTTTGGGTGCCAGGATGTTGGCGTGATATTATGGAGTTCCAATAGGAGCCGAAGAAATCTGAGCATATGGGTTAACAGTCAGAGGCTTTAAATAGACGCAGGTTCTAATCAAGTGGTAACGTCTGGGTCTGACAAATGAACCCAATGCGAAAGTGCTAAAACATGCAGTTCCTCGAACGTCCACTGGGGGCTGGCTCCAAAAGTGAGTCAATCCCCATAGACCTCATATTAAAATGTTTTGGTCTCCATAGCTAGATTTCCCATTCAAGCTAATTGTACAGAGGTGAATTTTTATACAACTTGTCAGTTAAAATTATGTCAGTCGATAAGTTATTTATAATTAGGGTTGTGGCCAGTTTAAGTGACAGCTGAAGTACAGGTATTAAACGGCTAGCTGCCCGCATCACTTTAGCTGACCAGCTGAGTCTAATCATTGTAGTTTAACTTACCACAGGAAATATAGGACGTGACACAGAATGATGTGTAAGTTATAGAAGATGTGTTTATGTTAGCATATAAATTAACATTAGCCACCTAGGCTAGCTAGCTAGATAAGTAGGTGCACTCTGACCAACAGTCAGACTCTTATCTGCTTTTTTATAGATGAACCAGGGTTTAGGCAGTCAGCACCTGACAAAATGGGGACAACCTACTGTATGTGTGACATCATGGAAGGTTTGCCCAGTTCCTGTATACAGTAAGTGCTTCATTACAGTCATTCAAGATACACCATGTAGTGTTCCGCTGCAAGGATAAGTTTTGTTTGCGTGTACCAACCCACATCATTGAAGACCTTAATAAAAAAGGTTTATACATAAAGTTTTGTGTGAGATCTGTTAGGCCTACAGCTCTAGTCCACAACTCATGATGGTTATGTTTGGGCTCTCAAGTTGCTGAGAAATTGATTTTGGCTAAAAACATTATAGCACTTGACGTTCAAAATGGCTGCCTCATTATGCGATAGTGTTTAGCTACTCTGTGCGGTTTTATTTGTGTCGCAAAATGGTGCGACAAAAAAAAATTATATATCCTTCATCCACATCAATTTGTGTCAGATGATTACATAAAAGATTTTTTTGGACAAGATTTTTTTTCCCATTACATTAAGCTTACAAGATCAAATCAACAACATTTGAGCTAATTGTATTTTTTCTTCATTCCATTATGTTTGTTTTTAATTGACTCCCATTTCTCCAAACTTATGAAAATACTGTCGACATCAGCAGTGTTGAATGCCTTCACGTCCCTCTATGCAACGTCTCTCGTCTGTTAAATGCAAATGTGCCAAATGCGTTCCTGGTAAATGAGCCTAATCAATCAAAAGGCTGTTGAGATCAACAGAGCGCACGGCTGAGCACAGAGGGTGGGCGGCGGCCACTGTAACGCGCTGTGAGGAAAATCGCACTGGCTGCACCAAAAAAAACTTCACACGATGAAGTTCAGGGATTCATTAGATGTTGACGTCACAGGCGTGAAAACGTACACGTGTTTCATATGAGAAATGAGAGCCGTGTGAAACTGGATGCAAATTGGTCATTACGCTCAGTCGATTTGCAAACCAGTGTTGACTGCACAAATGATGTAAGAAAAACTTCGCTGGTATTCTGTTTGTTCATCTGATCCCTGAAACCTGCTACAGTCATTCCAGGAGTGGAGGGGGAAAATACAAGACCTGTGTGCCATCTAGAGGGGATTACAGGCTGTACACATGAAAAGCAAGAGATTTGAAAAATGTTGAGTACAGATTTTCTCACGTACACACTTCACATTCACACTCATCAGATGATGTTGAATGCTTGTCATGGTGTAGCACATGTAATTGTGCGATACTTGGTCCTTTTTTGTTTCTCAAACAGGACTGAATGTGTGTGTGTGTGTGTGTGTGTGTGTATACTCACACATACATAGACAGTGATTATGTGGACTTGTGTGATACTATCCCATCATTGTGAGGACCTATTTTTGAGGGCATTTTTGGTCTGTACAGGACTATATAAAACACACACACACACACACACACACACACACACACACACAGTGTTTATGAGGACTCGTGAGAGAATCCTATCATTATGAGGACCACTGGTCATATTTTGTCCTCACAAAACCCTAAATATGTGTAAAACACACAAACAGTCAGCATGAATGCACACTCAATTATCAAACTTTATTGTCATTACAGATTTAATACCACATTCACACACACAAAACAAACTAACACACACACACACACACACACCATAATCAATATTCATTAGACAAACGCTGTCAAACCGTGAAATTAGACTGAATCAGTAATGCTTCAAATGCATGGCAAAACAAAAGCACACAAATATCAGTAGCAGGAAGTGACTTTGGCAAAAGAGTTCATTGTTGGCAAAGACATTACAGTAGAAGCATCACATGGATTTACAGTCAGGTCTTCATCTTTTTTGCTTAGGATTTAGTACAGAAAAACCGGGGACTAAAAACAGGAACTAATTAGACATGTCCTAAAGTGACAAAGTTCACTTACTAAGAATTTGGATTTTAAAGCAATGTTAAGCAAAGAGAACAAAAAACAAATGCCCTGAGTGGACTTCAGTAAAACAGAGTTTCAAAATACATTTGGCACACTATAATAATTATATAATAATGACCTTATTTTTTTAGTACAATCAGTTGTAAACACACACATGCACATAATCCAAACTCCGCCTTATAAAACTCCTTAAAGGTGTCGAAAAGGTCCCAAAGCACCGTTCTCATGACAACTTTACGACGGATGTCTAAAATCAGTAACAGTGGACATGACATCTGAAGGCTTTGGACTTACAGTATAAGGTTGTGTCTGAGATGTCTGCAAAATGTTTATGACATTACCTCATTTCTTCCCTTGATGATTCTTCCTCATGATTCGTTTACATCATGCTCATATCAGAAATGTTACCCAGTAAATAATGCGTTTAATCAAGTTTAAACACTTGATTCCTGGGTTGGGCGACAGATAATTCATCATGAAAATCAGTAAACATTACGTCATGAGAAACTTTTCAGGGAGTGTTGTGTATTTTAATGCATAGCTTTTCATGAGATGTTTTGACTGCTTTGTTGGCACTTTCTGAATACTGTTTATTATAGATCTATAAATAATACATAAAACGTATAAATAATATTCTTGTCTCATGGCTTTAAATCAAAATATAGAGAAACTGAAATATGGCTTAAAAACACTGAGTATTACTGATATTACTAAAAAAAAAAAAGATAATGTACACATATACCAACACAAACCGTAATTAATCAATCAGACACCCCATACCAGATCAAAGTCTGATCCAGGTTTATTTCTTAAAACAAACCACATTTCCAGAGAAACCCCAGACCGCTGACAAAATCTAAATTTAGCCAAATATTTCAGACCCTGTGTAGGCTTTATCCATTTTTTTTTAGACCAAATCTAATCTTTAACCCCAAACAAAAATCAACCTTCAGCAAGGTATCCTAGGCAAATTTTAGCTTACCCCAGACCAAATTCATACTTTTTACCAAATTTCCCCATACCAAATCCAAGCCTTTTAACCAATACCCTATGCCAAATACAAACTTTGTACTACATTTCCCATAAAAAATCCATACTATTTAATAATTAGTCCATAAAAAAGCCAAACATTTTAAAACCAAATATCCCAAACAAATCCAAACCTTTTACCAAATACTGAATCCAATAATTTTTTCCTGAATTTCCCATAACAAATCAAAACTTTTTCCAAAATTTGCTAGATCAAACCCAAACACCCCCCAGCACCCCATACTAAATCAAACCCCGCCCCTCCCCAAAGTACTCCAGGCCAAATCCAAATTTCTTTCCCCCAAATACCCCAGACCAAATGCAAACTTTTCCCAAATTTCCCCAGAATAAATGAAAAACCTTTTCCCAAATTTTCTATAACAAATTCAACCTTTTAACTAAAAACCTTTTTTTTTTTTTTTTACCAAATTTCCCAAATACACCACACCAAATCCAAACTTTTTTACATGAAATATCCCAAACGAAATCCAAACTTCTTACCAAATGCAAGCTTTTTTTAAACCGAGTATCCCAGACCAAATACAAATTTCTGAATCTAAAACAAAGTTCACATCTGAACTATAGGATGATTCCACATGCCAAACCCATTTTTAAAGCTAGATATATCAAAGACCAAATCCAAACTTTTTACCAATTGAAACTTGAGCTTTATATCCAAGTGAGATGTTTAAATTTGGTCAAACGTCAGCCAGATATCCTAGACTAAATCCAATTTTAACCAGACAATGCAGAACAAATTCAAATTAAGTACAAAATATCCCAGTTTAAAATGACCCCCCCCCCCCCCCCTACTTAGAAAATCTAAATGTTTTCCGGATATATCTACTTATGGTAGTTTCTACAAATTTTTTTCATATAAATCAAGCACATTAAACCTTGACATTTAAATTTGATAAACGACAAACAAATATACTTGGATATGGAATAATAATAATAATTTAAAAAAATTCTATTAGAGTTTTTTTTTTGCATAGAAAACTCTGGTTCAGTTTTTTATGGCAGCGTTCCATCAAGAACCAAAATGCAAACATCTGATGCTGCTCAAACATAAAAACATCAACAACAAAATAAAAGACCAAAAAAAAAACAAAAAAAACACACACACGCATCACTAGATGTCTATGTGCAAAAAAAAAATTCCAGATCATAAATAAAGCTTGCAAACATTTTCTTTAAATAAAGAAAGTAGACAGAAGAGTAACAAAGTAAATTTGGCGAAACCACAAAGAGTAACAGCTGATGATGAAAGTTCGGCGTAGTTCAAAACTGAAGCATTGATCACACAGCAGGATACCACATCTGAAGCTGCGTGTGTGTGTGTGTGTGTGTGTGTGTGTGTGTGTGTGTGTGTGTGTGTGTGTGTGAGAGAGAGATAGAAAGCGCGTCCCAGATGGTTACGGCTTCTTAAAGCTCGATGACAAACAGTCCTTGTAGCTGGTGGAGCCGTGACGCAAAGATTATGCTAATGTAGGCAGTCGAGGCACACTTGGAGAAAAAAAATGTGTGTGTGTGTGTGTGTGTGTGCGCTTACAGCCGAGCGACGACAGGCTTCTGGGTGGGAATTTTACCCCCTGCCGAGACGGAAACTGGGTCACCGAATGCACACTTAGACACACGCTGGCTATAAATTCTGCATAATAATGATACAGGCTTTGCATAAAGTTGTAGCAGAATCTTAGACAGGACATGACATCACACTTACCCAGCATGTCCTCCAACGCGTTCACCGCCACCTTGTTGATCTTCAGCGTCACCTGATCGCCGCTAGACGAGAAAGCACGAGCAAGACCTGTCAGAAAGGCGGCATGCACAAAAAATAACAACCTTGATGTGTCATTAAACCCACACTTACTCTTTGACCTTCTCGACAGCTTTCAGGTGCACCAGCGCGGCCAGAGCGTTCTTCTGCAAATCAGACGACAAGGCTTCGTGATGCTTTAGACTCCCTGAGATGGCGAGGAGAGAAAACCTTTAATCACACACGATACGGAAAGGCCATGCAGAAATATACAGGTAGTCCCCGACTTACAAACCTTCGAGTTATGAATTTCTGCAGATATGATCGGACCGCGGATCTACTTCCGGTTTAGTCATGGACATAGTTCACAGTTCATAATCCTAATCTCAGAAAATCCTGATGTTCACAGACCAATAAAGGGGAAACAGCTCTGAAACAAAATTGTGTCCGGGATTCCCCTCGCGATTTAAAGGCGCAGAGACGACACTGGTACATTTCTTTGTAAGAGTCATTTCCTTAGGCGCGATTATAAATTTTTTTTGTCCACCAGATGGCAGTGTGGGGAAAGGGGACAGAGACTTAGTCGAGTGGATTGGTATGCTGTACATTGAATATTTGTGTCAAAGGCGTATAAGACTCACTCTGCCGGACTTAAGAACAAATCCGAATTACGAACATGCTCCCAGAACGGAACTCGTTTGTAAGTCGGGGACGACCTGTAAATGTAAATAAAAATCGCACTCAAAAACTCTTCGTTTTATTTAAGGGAGCACAAACTTTTGCACTCAATTCCAACTGGGCATTCGTGATGTCACCTGCTAGGATGAGCCGGAGAGCAAAGTTCCTCACGGCGGGGACGAAGTTCTTCTCGGGGAGATCCTCCTGAGCGTCCTCGCACAGGTACCGACACACCACCTACACACACACACACACACACACACATAAAAGGTAAGACAAGCACAGGATTTATTTTAGACAAAGACTTTATGAAGCTGTTAGACAGCCTTTACCTGGTACCCCTGCATAAATGGCTCCATCAGCGAACACAGGAAGGACAGCGTCCTCTGTCCGCTCGATGACGTCACAACTTCCTGCTGTAAGTCCTGAACGGCGCCGCACTTCACCAACAAGCAACACGCCTCCTCAAAGTCCTGAACACACACACGCACAGTTTGTACAAAAAGCCAAAAACATCCCCTATATAAAAGATTCAGTGTGTGTGTGTGTGTGTGTGTGTGTATGTGTGTATGTGTGTGTGTGTGTGTGTGTGTGTGTGCGCTGACCTGCACGGACGCTCCGGGACAGAGAATGAACTCATTAGAGAAAACGTTCCTCAGGAAATTAAAGCACTTATACACCTCGTCTAAAGCCGTTTACAGAAGAAAAAAAATGAATTACTTAATTAATAAAATAAATAAAAATAAATACACTATGACAAACTACAGTAAATGTAACTGTAAATGAATTTCAGGAGTCAGGTGGCATCACCTCTCCTGCCGGAGTTTGCGGCGTGCATGGTTACAGCCAGGAGAGCCGGCCTCACGAAGACGTGCAGCGTCTGGTTCCTGTAGGACGCGCAGGACAGCACACTGACCGCTCGGTTAAACTCCGCCTCTTCGGGACTCGGCCCCGCCCCGGGCGCCTCGGGAACGACCAGCTGCACACGCCCACCGGACACGCACGCCAAGTTCCTGTGCACGCTCAGACTGGAGCTGACGACCGTACTGCACGACTCGCCGTCTGAGAGAGACAGAGAGACAGACAGAAGACGTGTGTGTTAATTCCCCCGATGAATCCAGACTTCAGGGACACCCCGCACACTCTGCACCCTCCTCCTCCTCCTGCTCGTACCCGGCCAGTCCAGGAATGCCCCGAAGCTGAGCGCTAGACGCCGGAGCCAGTCGGTCTGCTGGGTGAGAGAGGACAGCTCCACGCCCTCGGGGTTCTGTAGGAGCAGCGTGGAGATCAGAGACCACGGCTTCAGGACCATGTTCTCCTCCTGCAGCCGCACCAGGTGGAACGCTACGTCGTTCACGAACGCCTGAGTGTCTGCCGCAGGCCTGTGGGGAATGTGTCTGAGAGAGATGGACAGAGAGAGACAGAGAGAGAGACAGAGAGAGACTATAACAGTGTGGTTGGTGTAATCAATAAACGTCTGTGAGGACTTTGTGGACACGAGTGTTACCTGGGGACAAGATTGTACTGCGAGCGGCTGATGTGTCCCTGCGCCAGGCTCCGCACCGACACCGGAGCTCCAAAGTACACGTGCATCGTCCCGAAATCCTCACTTAGGATCTTTCTGGCCTTCAACAGACCCTGAGAGAGACAGAGAGAGATGAACACAGGGTGAGGCAGAAAAAGACAGAGCGAGAGACAGAAATGTATGGAGAGACAAAAGAGAGAGAGAGAGAGAGAGAGGAGGAGAGTTAGAGAGAGAGGAGGAGAGTTAGAGAAAGTATGGTGGACGAGAAGTGCAAAACAAATTAACAAAACAGAAAACAAAATAACATAAAAAAATTTAATTACAAAACCGAAAACAATATAAATCAAAAGAACAAGGAAACAAAATAGAAAAAAAAACTATCAAATCCAAAAACAAAATAACAAAACCAAAAACAAAAATAATAAATAAATAAATAAATAAATAAAAACAAAATGACAAATTCGGAAACAAAATAACAACAAAAAAAATGTACAAAACTGAAAACAAATTAACATTTAAAAAAATTTCAAAAAAAGGAAACAAAATAGAAAACAAAATTTAAAAAATCTAAACAAACTAACAAATCCAAAAACAAAATAACAAAATTGAAAACAGTAAAAAAAAAAAAAAAATGACAAATTCGGAAACAAAATAACGCATCAGAAATAATATCAGATTTTGTTTCCGCACTCGTTACTTTGTTTTTCGAATTTGTTATTTTGATTTTGGATTTTTCATTTTGTTATCAGTTTTGTTATTTTGTTTTGCACTTCATGGCCACTATAAGAAAGACAGAAGGGAAGAGACAGAAACAAATAAAAAAAGGGAAAGAAAAGGAAAGAAAGACAGTGAAGGAGAGAGAAGGAGGGAGAAGTGAACATATCCTGTGTCTGAGAGAGAGAGAGAGAGACAGAGAGAGACAGAGAGAGACAGAGAGAGAGGAGCTTCATAGAGACTCACAGAAGTCGACTCTTTGGGTTTGGGGACGCCGAGCAGCTCGCGCGCGTACAGAGACTCCTCTAGAATCCTCTCGTAGCTTATACTCACTGGAACCAGGTTCACATCAAAGACTTCACCTTTAAAGAATGGCTCCATCACTATATTCAGCAAACCTACACAACACACACACACACACACACACACACACACAAGTCTGACTAATATCCGCATCAGAGTTCGGGCTCATCACACCAAACTTTCTCACTCGGTGGCATTAAATCACTTCTGATTCGATTGTGCAGCTGTTCGGCGAGATTTCATTTAAGACACAGCCGAACCAAAAAGCATTTTCCTGTCGTGTCTCATTTATTTCTGAAAGAACTGGGGAAAAAAAACAATGAAACGGATGACACATAGGGGAAAAGTCTTGACGCTGCACTATATTATGCAGGAGTCAGCGTGGGCCTGGTGTCAGAATCCCAGACGAGTTTAATGTTTTATGCAGATTGGATTAACTCAGCAAACGATGTTTAAAGTCTGGCAATGAAACCGTTCTCTCCAGAACTTTACTGCACCATAATATCTTCTGATCCGTCCCTGTTTAACACCCGGAGCGCCCCCTGGTGTTAGGTACACCGCTGATCTCCTGTATTGTTGGGCTTTGTTAAATTATAAGCCCTTCATCTTTTCTTTTTTTACATTGATGCATCCTAACGCAAGTGGTCATAGGTTTTGCCTCCTGGTGCCAATATTTTCACAGTTCAGCTTACCCGTCTTCGGCGTGAGAGACTTTGCCGTTCGGCTCCTGGTGCCTTCGAGGAAGAACTCGAGCGGTGCGTAACCGTTCTGTGGAATTCAACAGAGCAACGAGCGTGAACTTTACTGGAGGAGGAAAAGTGCTCTGTGTGCTGAGTGAAAATAAATAACCAGCAAAATGATACAGAGGACAGAGTGGAGTAACCTATAGCTCGGGTCTGACTGTGTTTTATATTCATATACACAAGGATGAAGGAGAGAAATGAAAGACATTGGAAATGAGTGGGAGGACGCACAGGTGTACAGTGATGGAAGCAATGAATGCAAGTGATGGAAATGGTGAAAATAATGGATGGATAGAAGAGTATAGAGAAGAGAAACATATGGATGGATATATAGATGGATAGTCTGATGGATGGATGGATAAATATATACACTTATGGAAAGGATCTGACTTGTGCTCCATGAATAGATGGATATACTATAATTTACGAAATTGTACTGGATGAATGTTCGACATTATGGATTTATAAGGTTGTGGATGGATAGAGTTATGGATTTATGAAGTTGTGGTTGGATGGATGAATGAATGTTCGGCCTTGTGGCTTTATATGGTTGTGGATGGGTGAAGATATGGATTTATAAAATTGTGTTTAGATGGATGGATGGATGGATGCAAGAAAGAATGCATGTATGGCGTTATGGATTTATTGTATGTGGTTGGGCGGATGGATGGATCCATGGAATATTGGATTCATAAGGTTCTGATTGGATGAATGGATGACATTATGGATTTATGAAGATATGGTTGGTTGGATGGTTGGATGGATCAATGGCCGGCCTTATGGTTTTTTTAAGGTTGTGGTTAAATGGATGGATGGACAAATGGATGGATGGATGTCCGGCATTATGGATTTATAAGGTTGTGATTGGATTTATGAAGTTGAGGGGTACATGAAAACATACAGATATTGCTAAATTAATGGATTGAGGTGTGGTTAGATGGACAGATTAATTAGCAGAAGAATGAAATGGATGGATGGATGGATGGATGGATGGATGGATGGATGGATGGAGCCATGAATAAATGTATGTACTTTATTATGGATTTATAAGATGGTTGGATGAATGGACAAACAGACGGACGGAGTTATGAATTTATAAAGATGTGGTTGGATGGATGGTTTTATAAGGTTGTGACTGGATGGATAAATGGATGGATGGATGGTAGTTGGCCTTATGGTTTTATAAGGTTGTGGACAGATGAATGGGTAGTTGGAGTTATGAATTCATGAAGTTGTGGTTGGATGGATGGAGGGATTAATGAAAACATACAGACATCGCTAAATGGATGGATGGAGGTGTGGTAAGATGAACAGATTAATTAGCAGAGGAATAAAGAGATGAAAAGATGGACTGCTGCTGGCAAGAAGGAAGGATGTAAGAATCAATGGAAGTGTGGCTGATTTATAAAAGGGTTAGTGTATGTAAATTTATAAACAGTTTTATGTATAGATATAATAGAAAGGCAGAGAGAAGGACAAATGGATGAAAGGACAGACAGACAGACAGACAGATGTTTTATACCCTCAGCATCGTCTTGACATATTCGGAGAAAACAGCCCAGTAGAGTTTATCTCCTCCGAAGGAGCGGCGGATGAAAAACGCCCCTGACATGCGCAGCATCTCGCCAACAAACTTCATGCTCATGAAATCTGGGACAGAAGAGCGAGGTTTAGCCTAGCGCCATGTTCATATGAACCACATAACTCGGTCTGTCCGTATGGACGGTACTCTCTGAGCATTGTTATCGTGAGAGATACACACCCATCCCTGCGGCGATGACGGGCAGCGCCAGGTCGTAGGTAAACAGGAGGTAGGACATCATCAGGAAGTCCATGTAGCTGCGGTGGCTGGGCAGAAGCACCACCGGATGCTCCTGAATGGCCTGCTGAAGCTGGAAACAACAATCCATACACACAGACACACATCAACTCATGCATGTATACAGAGGAGTTATTATAATGCCACAGAACCCATTAGGCATGCTGGGCCATGAGGGATAACATCATCATCATCATCATCAGGGTTAATGTGAAGGGAAAAAAATGATTTTCTTACATTTCTTGAATAAAATCCAGACTAGCCTAGCATTGTTTGAGTATCGTCATGCATCCAGCTAAAGAGCGAAATGTGATGATGTGTTAGTACTTGTTAGTAATGCTCTGACACTGGTGTAACTGATGTTAAAAATGGTTTAGACACTTGCGATTTCAAATAAAAATAATGAAAGATGGATGGAAATATGGATGGATGGATAGGTGAATAAAAGCTTAAATAAATTGATGCTATCTATAATATATATATATATATATATATATATATATATATATAGAGAGAGAGAGAGAGAGAGAGAGAGAGATATAGATATGCAAATGGAGAGAGCAAAAAAGTGTGGATGAATAGATGGATGAATGGATGGACAGATGACAGATACAGATGGGTGAATACACTGAGATATAGACTTGTGGTTGGCTGGAGAGATGAAAAGTAGATGGAGAAAAAGATGGATGTCTAAAAATTAGAATATACAGAAATGTATTGATATGGATGGATGGATGGATGGATGGATGGATGATTAGACTAACCAGAAATATATTGATGAAGCTGGATGCAAGGATGGACAGGTGGACGGATAAAGGATTAGACTATATAGAAATGTGTTGATGTGGATTTTTGGATGGGTGTATGGATGAATAAAGATTAGACTATACAAGAATGTACTGCTGTAGATGGATGGCTGGATGTACACGGATGGATGGATGGATGGATAGATAAAGATTAGACTATATTGATGTAGACAAATGGATTGATTGATGGACAGATGCTCAGTAGAACCCAAACCCTATAACCTGGGGACAGTATAACCTAAACCCTATTGAAGGCGCGTGACGAGCGGGCCTTACTCTCTGCAAGCCCTCCTCGTTGACCCGGACGCTGCGGTACAGAGCTTTGAAGGCTTTGCTGAGCATGAAGGCGAAGAAACGGACGGTGCTGAGCTGCAGCCGGTGAGCCATCTCCTCCAGCACCTGGGACGCCTCCTCCCGCAGGACCTCTCGGGACTCGCCGCTCTCCATGGACACCTGCGGGGAACCAGACGAGAGCCTGAAACCTAAAACGAACCTCTCGGCCTGGGGTTTACGGCTTCGTACACAGTGCGCGGCTGTCTACCTGATCGATGACGTATCTCAGGGACTCGGACTGCAGGATGAGGTGTTTGAGCACGCTGACTTTACACGGCACCAGGTTCCTGTACACGGCAGGTGCGTAACACTTGAGGGCGTATCTCAGGTCACTGGAGTTCCTTCTCTCCTCCAGGATGTCCTCGAAGTCATCCCTTTTCTTGGGGACAGGATCTCTGAGCTGCAAATGATACACATATGGAGCATTAAACCATATCAATAAACAGCATGTTTAGGAGTAAATGCATTACATTACAAGAATGGAGGCTGACTGAGTTGATAAGACCGAGTCAATGACATCATAACTACAATGTTTACAAGTTAAATAATCTGCAAGTTCCAGTTCTTACACCACAACCACCAAACTAGATCCCTTAATCGATCCTTTCTCACCGAGTAGATCACTTTGGAAGGCATTTTTTCATCCCAACTCTCACAACCACGTGACCTAATGTTTCTCCAAATCACCAGAAATCCACTTGAAAGTTCTCAATTCAAACATCTCCCAAGCTAGCAGCTCCACACATGGGTGGTGTCAAAAAATAGCAGGCTCGATCCTAAATACCGTCCTTCAACAAATTTAACGCCCTCGTGAGGCTGTAGAGCGCCATTATATTAACCGCTATAAAGTGCGCTTGTAGAGAAAGTGCGAGCCGTTTAGAATTCAACCCCCGGAGACGTGACACTTCCTGGAGACGCGGCTGGTGGGACGGTGGCCGCGAGAGGACATTGCGCGAAATGCGGAAGTAGGCGTAACGGTGTAACAGTGGAACAGTGGAACACGTGAGAGGTGCGTGTGTGTTTATTTTGTCCGTTTATTTCTTTTTTTAAGATGAAGCGAAGAAAAACAGAAAGCGAAGAGGATTTTGACGTGGATCATGACGTTTTGGACCAGATTCTGGATCAGCTGTATGATTTTGGTTAGTGCCTGTGTAACCAAACATTCTGCTAATGCTAAACCAGCTAGCTTCTATGTTTATGTTTATACAATTCCCAATTCTTAGTCATAAAAACGAATTAGTATATTTTAACTGCAAAATAGAATTACAATTAAATATGTTTAATGGACTCAACTTTTTTTTATCACATTAAATATTAGGGTAGAATAAATCAGAATATAGTTTTATTCCCTGTTATATAATCTGTAATAAAGTGTGTTTTTATTACAATAAAGTTGTTTTGTTCAAACAGAAAATATTTTATGTGAATAAAATTTATTTGGAATAAACTAGAGTTTTTTTTTATTAAGATCAGTAGAAAGCAAACTTGTTAAAATAGGATAGGATGTTTTTTATCAAACTTGAATGGGATTTTATCACAATAGACTAGAATATACTTTTTCACAGTATCACAGTAGAATTTCATTTGAAGTAACAAAAATATTTTACAATGTATGACGAAGTTATCAGAATAGTTTATTTAGAATTGAATAGACTTTTAGCAGAGTAAACACATTTGTATCACAGTAAAACATAATAGAATTTCTTTATAATAAACCAGGACAAGATTTATTACCATAGAATACAACTTTATCAGAATAGCTAATATAAACGAAGCTTGTATATAATGTGTTAAAAAGTTCAGAATAAGTGGTATTGAAAAGTTCAGAGATTTGCGCCGAATATCCGGATCCCTCAGACGCCTTAACCCTGGCGGTAGTATTTGCTTATATAAGTGCTTGATTAGAGTTAAATAGAATTGTATCAATTCAATTCAATTTTATTTGTATAGCGCTTTTAACAATTGACATTGTCGCAAAGCAGCTTTACACAATCAGAATAATTAAGTTTGTATGAAATGTGAATGTGTATGAATCAAAATGATCAGATTGTCCCTGGTGAGCAAGACAGTGGCAAGGAAAAACTCCCTGAGATGGTAATAGGAAGAAACCTTGAGAGGAACCAGACTCAGCTGGGAACCCATCCTGCTGTCTTTTTTTACCCAAATGAGGGATTGATCTGCATTCATACTGTGTGAGATTGGAAGTTCAGTATAACCAGAGATGTGATCAATTTAAAATTGAGTCCAGTTCGTTATTGGAGGCTCAGGTAGACTGTAGGAAACTCCAGTCCTGAACTATCGAGCGACTGAAGTCACAAGTCCCTCACAAGTATCAGTATGAACTAGAACTGATGTTCTGCCACAAGAGAGTATAATAGAACTTTATCAGAATAATCCAGATTAGATTTAGATTAATAGATTTTTTTCTATTAATCACCATAGAATATAAGAAAATTTGATGTAACTATATTTTTATCACAGTAGAAAAACACTTGAATTGAATTGAATAGAATTTGCTCAGAATATATGTAGATTTGAATCAAAATAAAATCCAACTTGATTAGCTTAGGATAATTTTTGTAGAATTAAATAAAACTTAAACAGAATAAACTTCATAGTAGAATTTAATCAGAATACTTGATTGCGTTAGAATAACTTTATGGAAGATTTTGTTAAGCATGATAGAGTTTTATCAGCATAGTTCTTTTATCAGAACTGTGTGAATAGTTTAGAGCACCACCTGTAGGATTGTAGCGGAACTGCAACATTTTGGAGTTGATACATGAATTGGCACACAAAAAGAAATCACATTACTGAATACATTTGTTCCCCATCTCTAGAAGAAAACATCATCACATCGTAAAGTCATGTGACAGAATTCTTTGATTTTTTTCTTTGTTTTTTTTTTTTTTTTTTTTTGGTCATGTCATCATGAAGCAAATCGTTATAAAGAAAACAGTGCTAGATGGAAGAATCTATTTTATAGTTTAATAGCTGATTTTATTTATTTGATACTTATTTAATTTATCAGGAGATGGACCAGATGACAAGCGATCAAAGAAAAAGCATAAAAGGAGAAAACAGATGAAGCAAGAAGAAGAAGAAGAGGAGGAGAAAGTGACAGCAGCACAGGAAGAGAATTTAAAAAAGATCAGTTTTAAAAACGACCAGGCGAATTACGTGGGTCATGTGACCGGCACCGCCGTCTCAGCTTCGACACCTGGCGCCTCCGAGCGTTTAGAAAAAAAAGCGCCAGCTGTGGAGGTCGTCACGTTTCAGGATCCGCTGAAGAAGAACAGATTAAAACGAGTCGAACCAGAAATCAAAGTAAGCAGGAAATCTAGATATGTCTAATAATAAATCTGTAGTTATCGATTATGCATGGTATTTATGAAAAAAATATATATATTTATTTCTGTTATTTGTTTGTGCTCTTAGCCAGCTGCAAGGAAAGAGAAAAAGGAAAAGGAGCCAGATGTTTTAAGCATGGAAAAGGTACATACATTACATTAGGAGTGCTTTAAGAATACATATTCAACATCCAAATTAAAGTGAAAAAGTTTGTGTGTGTGTGTGTCTTCTCGGGTTCGTCTTCGCTACTCCGCAGGCTCGGCTGGACGTCCACCGGTTCGGCATCACCGGATTCCAGAAGCAGCAGCAAAGAGTGTTCGAGCAGGACAGAGCCATCATGCTGGGAGCCAGGGTACGAGTTCACACAGTGTCTGATCATTCTTATAGGGAAAGAAAGTGTGCTTCATAAAGGGGCGGGACAAAATGATCACATGATTTTGATAAGTAAATTATGATGTCAGAAAATGTACTAGTGTTTTTAGTATGATTTGTTACTTTAATGACACTTGTAACAAGCACAAGACTGAATCATATTTTTTTATTGTTTTTAATCAACTATTTAAATTAAATGATTTGAAATCCTGTCAGATGTTTCATAGGCATCACCATGTTTCAACCATGATTTTTAGTTTTTTTTTTTTCTGAACTGCCAGAGTGCCCTCTTGTGGTGGACAAGTTAATAGATTTGTGAGCTACTGAGAAACATTATGCAAGACAAACATAATCAGTTAAATTCTTAACAGCAGTTAAATTATTACTCAATAGCATAGCTAATGGAATTTAATATTCAGTAATTAAAGAAAGAACCATTTTCAGAACTAGGATAGAATTTTGCTCCCTCTTATTCCAAGAAAACATATTTTTTGTTGTTAATATTTACTCAGTGTTTTTCAAAAGTTGCAACTCATATATTCACTCGCATACTTCTGTTTTTGCTTTTTCCTCAGCCTCCAAAGAAGGATTACATCAATTATAAAGTGTACCAGCAAACGATAAAGGAGAAAAAGTCAAAAGGGAAGGAGGATGAAGCCAAAGTGGTATGTGATCTCTTGTGCATGTGTGTTAAAGGGAATATACTATATGATTTAGGGCTTTCAGTTGATGTGTGTATGTGAGATCTGAGCACTATTCGTATGCCTCGCCCACACAGGATACACAGAAAAAGAAGAAAAAAACGCCTGGAAAGCAAAAGTAAGCTGAGTTGTTGTTATTAAATTCCACTTTCCGACATGGCGTTGAATTTGAATTCATGCTGTGTTCCAGTACTAATGAGTTCTTATCCTACAGTAATTGTAATAAATGTGATGTTTGTACACATTCTACACAAATCTGAAAAACTTTGCTTCTTCTGACACGGCCAACAAAGAACTTTGTCGCTTGTTTGTTTCCAGGAACCTCAAACGCAAATCCGGTCCTCCGGGCGCAGAACCGACGGGACACGTGGGCCGCTTCAAGAACGGCATGCTGGTCCTGAGCTCGAAGGACATGCAGAACTTAAACAGGAAAATTAAAAAGTGAGCGGAAATGGAATGGAATCAAAAGAATTGTGCTGCTTAAACAGAGCCGAATCTCCACCAGTCACTTTTCACCTGCGGTGCATGATGGGTAGAGAAATATCACAATTATGGCAAGAAATATCACATTATTTGATATAGACTCGCCGATACATGGAAATATCGTTTCACAATATTGATGTATCGTCACATTGCCCAGGCTTAACTACGGGAGCATGAGTTTTGTATTTTAAAAAAAAAGTTTTTTTAGTTTGTGTATGTGTGTGTGAACAAACAGAAATCCGGACATAAAAAATGGAAATGAAACCCTGAGACTTGTTTCGCTCATCACAGTTTTACTCATTTATGAAAAAGAAAAAAAAAAAGAAAGACAACGCTGTTGTGTTGCACGCTGTAGTTACAAAGCAGTCGTAATGCCACACGGAGCTACAAAAACGTTCACATTGGCAGGAGAAGGAGGAGGGAAAAAAAACACAGCACCGCAAACTCAAACACAGGATTGTAAATCACTGCGCAGATCAAAAGAGATGAACTGCGTTTGTTGCTTGTTAGAGAAACGGGGTGCGTTTTGATCATTTAAAAAACAATTTTTATTTTTTTGGCACCTTCTGTACATGACACACACACTGTCTGCATTTACACAATGCCGGTCTTGGTTTCTTTTTGATCATTTGCTATAACCCAAGATCTTTGTAACCTTTGAACTATCCCATTAAGCATGCCGTTGGAGGAGTAATCAGCGATTCTAACCCAGTACTTTTTTATTTTTTCAAATTTCTTCTCACGGGTGTGCGCTAACTGTCCGTTCTCAGTGTGACCAGAAAGAAAATCCGGTGTTCATCAATGGGAAAACTGGTGCAGACCATAGCAAACAACACTGTTCCAGCTCATCAGCAGGATGAGGATGAGGATTTTTTAGATGAATATTGATCAGGCAGCCCTGTTGTTAGTGTCGCTGCCTTGGCAGTGCGTGTCTGTGTGCGATTCTCCACGATCGCTGACTCCTCCTTTAACTGTCCGGTCCACTGCGCCACCCTTCTGTTAACGCCTGTTGCACTTCTCACTTTTGAAGCCTAGTTGAAATGTGATGTAGTGGAAAGGTGGCAAATCAAATCAGTTTATCCTAATTAACCTCAGAGATCCGTTAAAGGAAAAGAAGTTCATCCACGGAGCTGTAAATCTGTCATCTTATATATATATATATATATGGGTTTTTTTTGGGTTTTTTTAAGTGCCTCTTAGAGCAAAAATGGCTTTGCTGGAGAGGGTTGAGATACACAAGGGTCATCAAACACATCAAACGCACCATTTGTATTTCTGGGACACTTTTGTTACCGTCTGGTGATGTCATGAAATCTTTGAGGACATTGGCACTGATGATTCGATCCAGAGCGAGACAAGAACTCGGTATGAGTTAAACATTTACTGTACACCTCTGTCGAGTCGCTTACACGTCACACGTGCTGGCGGGACCTTACGACAACTTACAAAAATTGATTGTGTCTAAAAAGTCTGTGGTAATTTCTGCTGTAACAATTTATAAATCTGAATAATTCATTCAACTGCTCTATTTATTTGGACTTTAATTGTAAAAAGTTTGGTATGATCCTATGACACTTGTGCTTTTTTTTTTTTTTTTTGCTTAAGGCTTAAGCAGTCGGTCAAAAAAAAAAAAAAAGGAAATCACAGCACACCTTGTAGCTTTCACACTTCGACTTTGCGTCTGATTACACTTTTACACTATATACAAGAAGAGTATAAGATAGGTTTATAAACCTCATGCTAAAGTCGTCACCGGCTCCATCATTACCAGCGGTGTACCATGCAAAATAAAACACGCTTCCCGCACACGATTCTGCTAAACTATACAGCTTGGAAATCACACAAGGAGGAAAAAAAAAAACAAGGACAGGGTATTAAATAGACAAACATAGTAAAAGATATTTGAGAAATGACTCTGGAATGTTATTCGCATTGTTCCGTATGTATCACAGTGTGAAAGGCTTCAGTGTCAAATCCTGAAGGACGAAATATGTTGTCTAACTACGAGCAGCAAATGATATTCCTATATTCCCTATATTACACGTTTGACACTTTTTCAGATCATTCGTTTCCATTATGTACATGGAGTTCTTGAGAATTTTGAGAGACCCGCAACAGAGACGGTCTTATAAGGTCCTGCATTCCAGACGCAGATTCAGCCTACTAACGGTTTGCTAACTATGGCAGTGTTAAAAGTTCAATCCGAGTCTGGAGCACCAAACAGCTGAGTATTTAAACCTGAGATTAGTGTAAAGTGTTGTTCCCTTGTAGACTACTACTGTTGAAGGGTACCAACACTAGTTGGTTCTACCAGTTTGCTTAAACTTTACTACCAAACTGGGACCTTCTAGAAAGCCTTAAAGACTGAAGGGATCATGTGTCACCTATGTATACTACTGTGAGTTTTATTTTGGATGGTTAAGTTAAAAGATAATCCTCTTATCCTCTCAAAGCAGAATCTGTAAAGCTTCTATATTTGGACTAATCCATAGAATATATAGATTGCTAGATGTAAGCTTTTTCTAGGATTTCATGCAAAGGCAACTAAGACATGTTCTTTAAGTGCTGAAAAATACACCGATCAGCCATAACATTATGACGTGAACAACACTGATCACCACCAATACACCAGTAAGCTTGTGAGAGGATCATGGGCACTCAAGGCTTACACATGCCTGAGAGGACCAAAGGCCAACCCACCCAGTCCAGTCCCACAGAATAGCCAATGTAGCAAAAAAAAAAAGTCAACATTTGCCATGAGCAAGAGGCACCAGAACACTCAGTACACCACAGCCTGCTACACACTGGGCCCAGCAGGCAAAGCTCAAGACTTCCGAACTAGCCTCCAAACTCCCCTGATCCACAGTCTCATCGAACCCATGGTGCTCAAACAGGTCTGATCCACAGAAGCCCCAACCCCCAGCACCCAAAGGATCCACCGCTGGACACCACAGCACATCTGCAGAGCCATGCCCCAAGGGGCAAGAGGTGCCCTGGCTGCTGAGGGAACTCAAAACCTAGGTGGTTTTAGTGTTAACAGTTATAATGTTATGGCTGACCAGTTCAATGGTTCCAATAAAGAGGGTCTTAGAGGGTCAAATAGAGTCTTAGAACAAAGCACTTAGGAAGAAGCATTCCCCTTGTTGGAAACAAATCAAAGAACATTTTAGACCTGTACAGGTGTAACCATTTTTTTCCAAAATTGTAAACAATGCCTACTGGCAGATATTAATGTTCTTTCAGTTTTTTTTAGAAAGCCTGAAGACCAAGTATCATTGGTCTTGATTAGTGGAGTGCTTTTTTTCCCTGAAGAACATTTGATCAATAGTTTAAGAGTCATCCTGATGATAAAATAAACAATCCTCACTCCAATTCAGGTCTACAAACCCCAAATGTTGGTGCTGGTTCTGGAAGTACAGAACGGATGAATATGGGATGTAGCTTATTAAAACAGTCATGTTTTGTGGTTCTGTGTGGAATGCTTCAGGATTTCCCCAGTGGGACAAACCGAAGAATGCTTTGGGGTCAGAAACGTAACCTTGTAACTAAGTCCGCAACAATGCCCACCATTATTCCATTATGTGGAACCTTGTAGGTTTCTAAAACCCTTTTTTGTGGCTCTACATGAAAACCCTAAAGGTTTCCTTAATTGGACCAAGTAATCAAAATCTGGAGGTGAGAGCAACTGGAAATCATATTCTTGATCTAGATGGAACCGCCAAGGTTTTCTAGGTTACTATCTGCTGAAACCATTGTTTCAAATCATCTTCATGGCAAGAAAAGTATAGAACAAATTATCAGTCCATTTAAGGACTATAGACTGCAAATCTTCAGGACATACTGAAGATGTTAACGACCTTGGACGTTACATTATGTAATATAATGGTGCATCAAATAGATACCACTTTACTAATGTGCTGGCTAGATAAATATTCCAGCCTTGTTTAGTAGCTTGCCTTGCTGTATGACTAATTTCACACAGCTTTCATACACTCAATATGCTAACCAAATGAAGCATTAAAGACATCACACTGTACTTAGCAAGCTGGTCACTTGGCTGATTAGTTGATCCGACCCCAATGAAAGCTCACCAAGCAGAATTTCACCAGTATCTACATCGGCTAAACATTTACAACGAGGTAAAGCTGAGATTTCGATGAACACAATGGGTAGTTTGGATAAACAGACATAGCTTTCCTTCACGGCTCGCTGCTCCTGCACGGAACGCCGTATGAGGTGAGTTTACTGTAAGCACACCAAGTTTTGATTGTACACACTGAGATTCCATTAGGAATGCGGGGGGAAAAACATACAGTATGTAAGATAAATTTTTAACGAGTCCTTTTGATGTCCAATCAAATGGTGTCGAGCAGCAGGCTTGCCTCGTGAAGAAAAAAAAGCCAGAGGTACAACCCAGACGCACCCCGTTCCCGCAGGTCAGAGGTCGTTATTTAATGTTCTTTGGTACTTCTAAGCCTGTGATTAGGGTCACCTGGAAAATACAGAAAGGTCTCAGTGTCTATTTTTTGCTTCATGGTTATGATTCAGAAAAGACAGCATCCAAAAAGAGGATTAGTTAAGTGCCCATGAGATACATCCAAATACTCATACGGGTATCATAAATAATATATGAGGAATAAAAACAGTATGGTGCCTGCTGTGAAACAGACTTGATTACTTACTTGTAAACATGCTCTTAAGTGTTTTATTTATTTAGAATTTGGTGTAATGAGAATCTTAATAATTCATGTCATGGAACATCCAGGAAAAAAAATTGTTCCTTCTTTTACAGACAAATTGAGGACGTTATGAGCAAGATGAGCTCACCTGTACGTTGCGGTTGAGGCTGACCGCAGGCATGAACACTCCCTCCATGTTCTCAAAGGCCACAGGGCCATGCTGTTCCTTGTTGATAAAAAATGTGAGAGTGTGTTTTGTCAGGTCCAGGAGAACACCAACAGTTGACCCTTTGGTTATTCCTCCCTCAGCCCTAAAGAGATAGAGAGCGTTATATAAACAACTAATTTATGTCACACGTACATACTTTTATAGATATACTTTTGCTTAAATTTGGGAGCAGGGGCTGAGGTCTTTCAAAACGGGTTGCATTTGGCGTTGGGCAACGAGAGAAGACATCAGGGGAGGTGGTCAGTACGACATTCAAGAATGGAAGTGTAAAAAAAAAGCCAGAAATGTGATGCTCCCAGGTGGACCACATCAGGCTTCACCTAGGGTGAGACCTTTGGTGTAGATTTGACGCAGAAGCATAAATCAAGGTGCATGTTCTAACTACAGTTGCGGACTCTCCAAAACTGTGGTCTACCAACAAATTCTCTGTAATGTGTTTAGGGGAAAGCACTGGACCATTGGTGTCTCCCCATAACAACTTACCTGTTGGTGTGCGAGTTGTTATGCATGAACCACGAACGGTTGTTGTCCACATACATGGCCCAGGCTTTATCATCTTTCCCCAGCATAGCATCTCTCGCGGTGTTAATGCGCGCCACACCAAACGCGGGGTCTGGGTGGTTATCATAGCGATCAATGTTGAGCTCCCAGTAATGAACCCCTTTGGAGAAAGCAGCCGTTCCAAGCACCACACGATCATCGTAGCTGTTGCAGCTCACCGTCTGGTTCTCGTTGGTCAGAAGGATGTCTCTGTGCGCTGAGGTAGGGTCGAATGTGAACCAAGCAACTGCCGAATAAATACAGCATCAGAGAGACGAGATCACGGAAAGGGTTTGGTTAGCTTACTGGTTGTGAGTCAAAATCCCAGGAATCCTGGGATTTCAACAGTATGTAAATTATGGATGCTCTAATCACTGAAAGTTAAATATCCGTAGTCTCTTGGCAGGAAGCTGTTTCTCAGCGTCTTCCTCAGGCACTAATTACTGCTGCTCAGCAGGGGTCTTTTTTTTTTTTTTGTCTATGATCAAGAAGCGTGATAAAGGGCAAAGAAATAAGAGAGACAAACCATCAGATGTCTTTAACACCACAGTCTTGCTGTAAGCCCCGACTCCGGCAGTGTTGTAGGCTTTGACCCGAGCGTTGTAGGAGCTGTTAAAGTGGAGACCATCCACCGTGCACACCGTCTCCTTCCCCACATAGACCTCCTGAGACCAGGATAAAGACGAGAGAAAAAACATCGGGGAAAGATGTGAGAACATGCAGCATGTTTGCTATTAATTATAAATAGAGTTGCATCGGAATGTTCTGTGCTTATGGGAGAAAACATCACGGAGCCTTACATCCTGTGAGGGAAAATAACTCGGTTCCCACTGTAGTGATCTATTTTTTTTTTTTTAATTACAAATAACATGCAGAAGTTATCACTAATTAAATTTCTTCACCAAATCAAGCATGCTTATTAGAATATTAGAACACACACACCTTTAAGCAGCATTCATATTTTATACATACTGTATATATGAGTAAATACATATTCCTACTGCCAAGCTTTTTACACACCCGATATTGTCCACCATTTCCATCGTCCAGCTCGAGGATGTAGCCCTCAATGGGCAGTGGCTGAGGTGTAATTAACCTCCAGGCCAGAGTGGCGCTGTTGTTTCTCAGGCAGCACTTTTCCAGCTCTAGTAAAGGTGCAGGAGGGACTCCGGGGTTCTCTGCTAAAATACACAAATATTTAGCATATCACATTTGTGTTTAAGATAAAGCAGAAGACAGATTCTGTAAAGTTTTAGGGTAACAGAGTTGGGGTGAGAGTGAGGTACCATGCATGAGGGACGGCTTTGGTTCGGAGCATGGGTGTTGCAGTGGGAGCTGCCTATCTGTGCTGATCATTTGAATGATTATTAAGCGGAATGTCCGAGAATAAACATTATCTATCTTTGAGAGTTAATTTAAAAAATTTCCTACATACACTGAGACCTCGGATTGCGAGTAACGCATTTTCGCGGTGTTCCAAAAGACAAGCAAATATTTTTTTCTAAATTTTGACTTGGAAAAAGAGCAAGTCTTGATTTACGAGTACAGAGTATCATGTATCACACATGCGCTCTTGTTATGACATTGAGCGTCACGTGATCACAACTGAGCCAATGATTTTTCTCTCTCTTGCGCTGCGGAATTGTGGGTAATCGGTCTTAGTGCTCATCTTTTACTGGTATAATCAACATCTCCCTCTCTGTTTCAATGTCATTAGTCCTGTGTGTGCACACACTCTCTCGCCTTTACACCCCCCTCCTCGGCTTCACACACACACACATACAGACACACACTCTCTGCTTTACTCAAAAACCTCTGCTCTGTTGCGATTCTTTTCAAAGGTAAAGTACTGGTTCATTTGTTTTTTGTTTTTGTTTTTACTTTATAGCAGTGATTCCGTTAATATGCGCTCATGCGAGTGTCATGAGAGAGATTTGTTTTTTTTTTCTCGCGTTTCGTTGTGTGTGTTTGTTGTGAAACTTAAAAAGCGAGGTGGGGGGAGGGAGGAGGAGTTGTGTAAGACGAGGTGAGGGAAGGGGCTAATTCCACACACACACACAAATACACAGCGCCTGCGTGCACAAACGGAAACACTTATCTGACGGGATTCATTTTTACTTTTTTTAAAGGTAAAGTGTAGGTTAATTTGTTTTATTTTTACTTTATATATTGTATTCATTATTTTTATGTATTTATTTTTTTGGGCTGTGGAATGAATAATTTGAGTTTTCATTATTTCTTATGGGAAAATTCGATTTGGTTTTGATTTTACAAGTGTTTTGGAATACGAGCCCGCTTCCGGAACGAATTATCCTCGTAATCCGAGGTTTCACTGTATTAGTATTCATCACCATTTATATCTAGGTTGGGATCTTACTAGGACATCGGACATCTTGCAAACATAACTTTCAAATGCTATTTTAATAATGAATAGAGTTATAGTTGAAAATATTTCTTAAGTATTCATATTTTATCTAAAAGGCTTGTTTTTCTAATTTATACATGATATGCATACATACTGCTAAAGTTAAAACGATAACTAGCCGACTACCTCGCTAGTTATTTTTCTAATCCATTCATTTAGGTTGTAGCTAGCTGTCTGTGCATTTGTCGCATTCTCGTCTCTTTCCCCCAACAGTCACCTGTAAAAAGTTGTCTCTTTAACAATTTTTTGTGAAACTAAACCCTAATAACAAAGACTGAATCAAACATTAGCATGCTAACATGGCTAAACATACACTCTAGAACAAAAATGAGTAATGGCGCTAGTTTTATCTTACTAATAGACATGTTAGCACTTGTTAAGCGATTTCAGCGACAGGGTTTTGACCACAGAGGATGTTTATGTACAGTGTTAGTCAGAAACATTCATGCTAATCATGCGTTATTGAACTGTGATTAGCAAGCTGTTTACAGATCAGCATGACAAGGCAGCTTGGTATTCTAAACAGGAATGAAAAAGGGATTTTTTTTTATTGGAGCGACACAAATACCTCCTGCGCTTTGCGTCTCTTTCTGGACGCCTGCAGGTTTTTGTCTCAGTAACGGAGACTCCTGAGTGTGAGGATCTGAAACACGATATGGAACAAAGCGGGTGGCGTGTTTAAAGCTGGAAGCAAGCTGAGGGATTATGGGAGATTTATTAGAGGTGACAGAACCTAAGAGTATGCAGAAGTGATGAGAGATGAAATGAAAGTATCTGTGTGTGTGTGTGTGTGTGTGTGTGTGTGTGTGTGTGTGTGTGTGTGTTATACCTCGGCCCTGGATAAGGTCGAGCTGTAGAATGGCCTGCAGCAGAGGGTCAGGGCTGAGGCTCAGGTTGAACTCGGGACAAACCTTCGGCTCCAGAGCGCCTTTAACCCACTGATCCTGAGAGAGCTGGACACGTTTGATTAATGCATCTGAGATCTGGCAGAGAGAGAGAGAGAGAGAGAGAGAGAGAATTATAGAAAATAAAAAGAAATAAAATATGTGATTACATGATTACATCACATTTTAATATAATTTTCAACATGTTAAAAAAAAAGAAAACATTTCTACTCTATTGACATTTGAGTTGTTTCACAGAAGTAATGCACACCCTCTGACCAATCAGACTCACCGACCCCAAGCAGACACGACTTCAGAAGTATTGAAAAGCATGTCGTTGCTGTTGGAGGCGTGCTGTTTCTGTTATTATGGTTATTAGCTGGTATTGTTATTATTGCTGTTGTCCTTGTTGTTCCTGGTTATTACTGTTAATGTTTGGTGGTGGTGTTAACAATAATGGCAGCAATAATAAAATATGACTTTCACCAATGATCATTGTTGGTCGTGGCGTGTTGTTGCTGTTATTATTATTATTTTTGTTTGTTTGTTTATTTTTTTCACTATCGTTTACTTTTATTATAATCAGTGATGGATTTATTATTATTATTAATACTATTAATATTGTTATAATCAGTGATGACTTATGTATTATTATTATTATTATTATTATTATTATAGCACACAAGCAAATAAATGAATAAAAATGCTGCAGAGAGAATCTGAAACTCTCATGATTTGTTTTTGCCCAAATATAAATGATTCATGTCTTTTCCCAAGAGCTGCTGCTTCCCGCACGAAGCATTTTGATTTTATTCTCTATTTGCCCGGCCGAGGTTAAAGATCTTCTGCTCGTTTTTACAGCAGGACATCAGCCTTTAGGAGAACAGGAGGATCTCACCGTGACCAATCTTCACACACACACACACACACACACACATGCACACACACTGCCTGCGTTCTTCATCAAACTCTTAGCTGAGTATCTACATGGCCTTCAGATCACATTTCATCGCTATCGTTCCTATTAAAGCTGAATTATTCATGCAGGGTAATGCAGGCTGAACAGTGTGTGTGTGTGTGTGTGTGTGTGTGTGTGTGTGTGTGTGTGTGTGTGTGTGTGTCTCATGACATTTTCTCACATTTCATCCAATCACATTCCAGTGAACACAACGCAATCTCTCTCTCTCTCTCACACACATACACACACACACACTCTCTCTCTCTCACACACACACACACACACACACACTCTCTCTCTCTCTCTCTCACACACACACACTCTCTCTCTCTCTCTCTCTCTCTCTCACACACACACACACACTCTCTCTCTCTCACACACACACACTCTCTCTCTCTCT
>JAAGKR010004338.1:50720-62395 GCA_011419295.1 Clarias macrocephalus | reverse complement strand
AATCTAAACTGGCCAAGTGTCACCTGAATGACACTAAAGACCACTGAAAGCTAAGAATTTTAAAGAGAAGTTATGGACACTACATAAAAGGGCATGGAATTGTATTTAGCAGATGTTTCTTTTTATCTAATAAAAATATAATGTGTATGCATATATATGGATATGGATTGGGAGATGCAGTCAGTATTATGAAAAAATAGTGATATTATCCTATTTAAAAAATTCACTTTTTCACCTACGTGAGACAATTTAAGCATCAATACCATGTTTTGGCCGAATCACAGGCAAGTACAAACCATAAACAGATATGTTATAAACAAGATAAACACACCATTCTGTGCGCCTCTAATTAGTGATGTAACTGAGATTAATGAGTCAGAATTCACACACCGTGCTGAGACTGCTACCATTCCTTCATAGCTCATGTCAACAAAACATCTGCTTCAGGACTACATGGAGCACCAATAACACTAATACTGTATTTCCTGTCAGACTTCTCAAACAGCTAGATTTCTTACAGGTTTTAAAAGTATGAACTATATGTAATAAACACTGAAGCTCTGTCGAACTTTCTTTTAATGCCATGTCTTGAACAAAGTGGTATCTTCTGCTCCACACTCCAGGCAAGTAGGTGGCGGTGTTGCACTAACTATTCATAAACTTAAAAGAAGAAGATGGTATACTCTGGAAAATTGTGAGTATTTGCACAAGATGCAAATACTCTTTTTTTTCCCCCCCCCACAAAAGCTGTGGTATATTCTTAAGAAATTTGTCTGTTTTTGAGCATTTAACTTTAATAATAATAATAATAATAATAATAATAATAATAATGTGTGAAATGACTGAATCGAAAACTGATCCATCGATTCAATTAAGTGACCAACAAAACATTTACTGCATTTGTCAGACACTCTTATCCAGAAGGACTTACATTTTCTCTCATTATACATCTGAGCAGTTGAGGATTAAGGGCCTTGCTCAAGGGCCCAACAGTGGCAACTTGGTAGCGATGATGGGGTTTGAACCTGGAACCTTCTGATCAGTTGTCCAACACCTTAAACACTGAGCGACCTCCGTTTTCAAAAGTTTGAATATGATGCATTATCGATTAAATCGTATAGCTCGATTTAAAACACAACTACTTCGGGTTTAAATCCGAACACAGATATCTGAAGCAATAACCCAATGCAGCTGCAGATTGTTATTGCGTTACACACCCAAAACTGATCTTGGTTGGAAACCTGAGTATTCAGGTCAAGTGTGAAAATACCTTCACAAGTCCCGGGTTATTAACAGCAGCCCTTTTGGTTTTCCCAAATTCTTTTAACATGTATATTTGAACTATAATAATGATAAGCAAAATAATCCATGAAGGAAAATAATAATCCATTACATGACAGCATGTTTCATTTCATTCCTATATTTGATGAGAAATGTTTTGTATTTCCATAACAGTCTCTTATTCACACATTCCGTTAGTACAGTATGTCATCACTCCACAGTAAATTCATTCCCTTCATGAAGTGTGTTCACTTAGCAGCTAATTTCAAAGATGTTTAAAAAAAAAAAAAAAAAAATACAGATTTTGGTGTGGTGTTATATCTGGCATACTGATCAGACATCCTCGAGCAAGTGAGCTTCATCATGGTGACGGGCTGTTGGATAGCTTCCGCGCTTATCAGCAAGTCATCCATAATGAATAATCCAGAGTGAAGTGAACAGGAAGCCTTCAGGATGTATGGAATACTAGAGGAAGGGTTATTGAAGCAGATCTAGAGAGATCAATGAAGCTGTAACGTGTTGTAAAGTTACAGGTCATTACAGAGTAGGTTGAAGTTTTATGGATCATGATGCCATATATAAAAATAAAAAAACAAAAAACAAAGAAAGAAAGAAACTTGTGCTGTTTGTTCCTAGGATTATAAAGACACACTGGTTTTGTAGTGCAGATGGATATAAGAGGATAAGTAGCAATAGCAAAGAGCTGTGAAAATAGTTAGCCAGTATAAAACAGTAGTGTCATTCATTAAATCGGACTATATTCCAGTTTAGATCCAAGTCTGCAGTCAAGATCGTCACTCCGTTATAAAGCGTCGTTACTCAGTTCAGCAAGCTTACATTCAGGCAGCGTGTAGTTCTGCTCAGTCCAGGCCTCAGAGGAACGGGTTCTGACTCTGATCTGGCTGTGCTGGTGTGGATGTAGATGCGGATGAGAAGGGCAGCAGCGGTTGAGGCAGGTTCCCCGGCATGTTAACGTGTCCCTCTGAAGGCTGGGTGAAGGAGCTGGGTAGGGATGAAGGCTGATGGCTCGCTGGCAGAGGCAGAGAGGCACTGTATTGCAGCGAGCTGGGGACAGGGGACGTGGAGCTGGGACGCATCTGATTGAGGGTCAGCCGCGGCTGCTCGCTTTGGAATGGATTTGTGACGGAAGGAATACTCGGACCTAAAGGGGAAGAAAAATGAGAAACACAATCAGGGTTTAAGTCTAAATGTCAAGTCAAATATAATCCATCTGATCCAACGGGACATTTAAAGAGAGTTTAAAAACAGAAATGTATTTTTTATTTATTATATTATTATACTATCATTATTATTATTATTATTATTATTATTATTATTATTATATTTATTATAATTTATTCTATGCCTTATAATTCAGTGGTGCTAGCAACAAAATCAAAAGCAGTTCATGTAATAGTAGTTTAGGAAATTCTTGGTTTAGTGTTCATTAGCATGCTATGAAACATTGCAGTTAGTCTCACCTGTCAAGAATGGGTTTAAGTTTTTAGGCGTGTTACTTGGTGGGATCAGTGAGTCGAGATTGACTAGCGAGGCCGCTGCAGGGCCCAAGAAGGCTTCCGGAGTACGACAGGTCCGAGGCATTGGCTCTGCTAAACTTTCTCCCAAACGAGACAAGTCGAATAACTCTGGACTTCCTTCACTACGGCCGTTAACGTTCACCTGACCTCCATCCATTGCGTCATCAAAAAGATCTCCATCTAAAAAAATGTACAATATTGTGCATCACAATAAAGTTCCATAGAAAAAGAAATCAGTGGTTAGTTCACTAAGGGCTGGTATTATTACCCATGGGACTCCCAGGCCGTTGTGATGAGCCTTTGACTGGGACAGCAGACCCTTTTTTGACTGCTGCTAGAGGTGTGAAAGGATCTATTCCTGTGACTGCGAAAAGTCATAAAAGGAATATGTGAAAGGAATATGAATAAATATATAACATCATCAATATGATATAAAAAATAAATATATCATTGGTTATACCAGGGGGAGCACTTGAGGTCCATGTCTGACTCGGGGGAACAGGACTGGAGGCCTTCTGAGGAGCTTCCCATGGGTCAGGAGGACGTGAGCGATGGTCCCAAGGCTGAGAGTGAAGACTGGAAGGTGCTGCCCAGGAGCTGCCGGGACCTAGAGCCGACGAACTCGGCTCTGTTAGAGAACATGTAAGATGCCAGGTTTAATAAGGGCACCGTACTCCTCAAACGAGAATCAGAAGTACAATTCACCACACCTTTAACTCATTTATGGTACATCACGTAGATCCTTAGAAATGTTTATGAAAATGTTTATGCTGAAATAAATGTTTATAAACAATCAGTACTGTTAAAGTAAATATTATCAACAATCAGCACTGTTAAAATAAATATCATCAGTATTGTTAAAATAAATATTATCAACAATCAGTATTGTTAAAGTAAATATTATGAACAATCAGTATTGTTAAAATAAATAGTATGAAGAATCAATACTGGTAAAGTAAATGTTTATGAATACAACACTTGTAAATGGTAGCCAACAAATTAACTAACTATTAAACAAAATAAATGGTTTGTAGACGTTACAAGCATATTATCGCAGTAAATGCAGGCATCATTCAAGTTGAGCTGATGTAGTAATAAATGGGATGCATTTATTTATTTAGAGAAATTCTTCAGGATTAGAGGCAACATTACCCAGAGAATCCCACGGGTCGACCCTGAGCGGTCCCACGGCCTGCGCGTGACCACCAGCTCTAGACGGATCCCACGGGTTGGCACTAGGTGGCGCTTCAGAGACTGGAGCAAAAATATCCAACAGATCCAGCATGGCAGACTGCCGAGGGGGAAAGAAAGTAGCACTTTTAGACAAGATATTCTTTTAGGTCGTTCCTCACCAATCTGCATTTGTTTGTGGATGTATGGAGAAAGGCTACTCAGGTCACTGAAGTGTGCTAGGTATGGTATATATGTTTAGATATTCTTATAGCCCATTAAACATTATTTAAGTGTATAGGGATGATAATGAAAGATGCTTAATAGTTAAGGTAAATGGCTGATCGTTGTTGGTTTATACCCCTCCTCCTTTGGCTTCCATTTCTCGTTTACTCTCTTCAAGAGCTTTCTGGAGCAACGACTCATCTCCCTGACGACTTCGCTCCTCCTGGCAACCCACAAAAGACACATGCACAGAAGAGACATGTCAAGTACAATTATTGTTCTTAATTTTGTACACAAAACATGCTCGTTAATACTGATGGATCATCACATACAGTATGCTAAAGACGATGAGAAACCAAATGGGGTAATAGTGCGAGTTTCAAGAGAAGTGGTTTGTTGAGAGGATGTGAAGGGAAATAAGTTCACATTTTAAATTGGTACAAGTAATGTCTTTCGACTTCCTTAGAAACGTGGAAATATGAACAAAAATGTACTCCCGAGCATAGAAACAAAATGAAAATTGGTAATTTACCAAAACTAGTTCTTTGTTTAAAAGCTTCCACCAATGATTACAGCTTTGAGACATCTACGGAAACGAACAGTTAGTGTTGTGGTTCAATCTTTGTAGGTCCAGATCATCTTCAGTTCTCCAAGGTTAGAAAGGTCTCTCAGTTTGCCACGTACAGTATTTCCAAATCCTCCATACATTTTTAAGACGGGAAAGTAGCTAGGCCATGCAAGATCTTCTTGAGTTTGTTGAACTGCACCATATATTTGGTATTGGTGTCTTTTTTTTTTTTTTATAAACATCCCAGTTCTCCACAGATTCAGTTTCTTGGCTGATGAGATTAAGTCCGATTTAATAAAATCCCAGTACATCTCTATTATCCTTTCCAAAATGCTCCAACTCCAAACTGTATTGTGAGTACAGTCTCCTTGAGATCTTTCTCCAAACCTGACGAGTTGAATCCTTTCAGAGCTCAGTTTTTTTTTTTTTTTTTACTACTTATACTTATTTCCCCTCACTGTGCATCCAAACTGAGCTCATACCTGCTGATGCTCCTCCTTACTGAGGCTCAGAGCAATCTGGAGCTGCGTCTCTTCATCCATATCCAAGGCGACCGCAGGAGGAGGCTTCTTTAAAGAAATATAGATAAGACCGTTAACTTAGCTTAGTTGGACGTTAGCTTCTTTGATGAGTCTTTTTTTTTTTTTTTTTTTAGCGTGTATCCAGGCAAAAAGCTGGTCATTGCCACACCAAAAGACAGAGGACAGGCACGTTATCAATGACACGGGTGAGAGTTATCAACAGATAAAGCCATGTCTTCCCATTAACGAGAGAGGGATGCGACATGAGCTGGTTAGTGAAGCGCGGAGACATGCATGCTCATGTAACGTGCATTGAAAAGCCAAGACGTGCAGCATTTGCCACAAAAACACAGCGGTGCGAGTGACACACTGAGGCATCGAGCTGACGGAGCACGGGGGGGGGGGAGAGATTAGGAGGCGGTCCTGGCGGTACTGTACCTTTTGAGCCTCCTCCTTGCTCAGGCTCATTGCAATCTGGAGTTGTGTCTGCTCATCGATATCCACAGGAGGAGGCGGCTAAAGGAAATGGGTAAGTCATCAAACTGTAGTGACTGATTTCTACTGAACAACTTTATTTGATCTAAATATATGGATAAAGCAGATCAGAGAAAGGAAATATTTTTCTAGCAGTAATATCACTCAAGATGGCGCCATGCTAATCGAATAAAAGCACATTCTAACCCTACTGACCAAAGTGTTGCATTGGTTTTAGCACAAAATCAGAGCTCATGAGTGCAAAGTACAATACTGTGCAAAAGTCTTGACCCCCCCCCCCCTCATTTCTTCATATTAAATAATGTACATTTTTTTAGGTAAATAAATTCTACTCTAAAGTCGTTGATTTACTGTATATACAACTAAAACTATTGAATTGAATATAAATAGGTTCTATTAATGAGCGAAATTATAATAGGTTACTTTTGATCTTTTGTTTTTATAAAACAATTTCGGCTCATCACATCAGCTGTGTTAGTGTGACATTTATTATAGTATTGTTGATATTTTGCCAAATCACTCAGCCCTATCCCACAATCTTTGACTTAACAGTGAACTGGACATTTGTTTAACCTTTCAGGTGTCTGCCATATAACGGGAACAAAATTAAAATGTCAGAGCTACAACTAAACCATAAAATGTTGGCGCCTCTAAATAAAACATCAGGCATGTTTGAGAGTAAAAAAATGCTTCAAGATGTTCGTTTCAGGTTGCATTTAAAATATGTTGAATGATGCAGTTTTACATTTTGCATCATTCAATAGTGGATCATATACTCACAGGATTACAGTACATGACTGTTTGGATTTTAAAACGGTAGAAAACTAGGAGGCTTTTTATAATTGGTTTTACATTACCCTGAACCTGGACCAGCTGGCACCGTTTCAGTGGAAATGTGGCTGCAGAAGATCTACTCGTGGAAACTCGAGTTATTCTAGAACTTTATAAATAAATTCATTTAGTTGTATATAAATAGTCATGGAGATGTAAAAGTAAATCTTAACTAAGGATTATACACACACACACACACACACACACACACACACACACACACACACATTTTATACATATATATAAAATGTATGTGTGTGTATAATCCTTAGTTAAGATTTGTTGATATATATATAAAATATAATATATAAATAATATATAAATAATAGTGTGTGTATATAATCCTCACTTAAGATTTGCTTCATAATGGCTTAAAGGTAAGTTTTGGTCTTGCTTTCCTGCGATCAGTTTCATCATGGTGCTTGATGGGTTTTGCAAATGCACTTGACAATTCTGTTCTCACAAGAACTAAACCAGAGCAACTGAGCTTTGTGTCTTAAAATAACCACTGATTGTTGTTCTAGTTAAATATATTTGAAAAATCCAGTATTGTTGGAGAATGTAGCAAATAAATCCAAACTTTTGACTGTCCAAACATTTGACTGGTACTGTATATTTGCACTAAAAAGTGAGCCTTAGAGCTGACTTTTTTGTTGTTGTTGTTGTTGTTTTATGAGATGCCCACTGAGAGAGAGAGAGAGATCATTTACTCTGTCAATATGCTCTCTTAGAGCTGACACATGAGCACTAAATCAATGCTTCATGCATTTTCAGCGCAGCAAAATCCAGATCCTGATGCTCGCCATGTGCATGCTACACGACACAGTGTCACCCGTACACTTTAAACACACTGGGACATCAGAAGTGCAGTGATGTTTTAAATCTGAGTGAATGCCCATGCTGACATGCTGGAGTACTGTGTAAGGTTTAAATGAAGGAGGAAAAAGCCTTGGGGTAAAAATAACAGTGTTCACTCAAGTGGAAAATAGTCCATAAGTATATAGTTATACTGAAACTAAAAGCATTACTGTTGTTTGATATGTAGATTCGCCAACATCATTTGTTTAGTATTAGGTAATATTTTGTTGTCACTTGTTTAGGGATTTATAGGCTTTATAGCACAAGTGCTTCCACAGCACAGCAGATTTACATTTAGCCACACCCACAAAACTCCATAAAAGGCAATGCTATAAGAGAGCCGAAATCTTCAGAATGATGATATGGGCTACCATCACTTTTTTCTTACTGTGCAGCTAGTTTGATTTAATCTATATACGGAACTGCGTTCTTTCAGGGCAGGAAATAAAAATAAAAAATTTTACAAAAATGAATTACAGTTATTAATTAAAAATAAATCAAAGTCATAACAGTATAGAATCACAGGACCTCATCATTCACATATGCTTTAGAGACGAATCAATCAAGATTCATACGAGGGTTGTTCAAGTCAAAGCAGGACTCCATAAAAACCCTCTGCTTTTATTTATTTATTTATTTATTTATTTTTATTTCTCTATATAATCCCCTGCTACACTAATGCACTTATCCAAGTGTTTCACTAGTGCTTGGATACCATTAAAAGGTAGAACGTTCTCTCAGTACACCGGAGCCATTATCGGACGGCCAGAGTGTCTGATACACCGGCCTCCCAGGAACTCCTTTAAATGGTTCAAACACGTGGAAACGGCTTTGGGCCGAGATCAGGACATAACTCGCAGCCGAGTCCCTGTAATATGCAAGTGATGTTAGTGAATGTTAATGTGTACAGTTCCCACAGATGTTACTCTTACACAAAGTGGTGACCGGTTCAACGATCAGGTGTTCCACTTGCAGAGAGCACCAAGCCACTTCTCTAAATGTCAATCACTTTTACACCTTCAATGTCAGCACAAGTCCCGGATTGACTTGAATACCCCCGATATTAATGAGTCACATTATACAAAAACTCAGGAGCTCTTATAGGATATGAAAGCTTTTTGTGTAAAAAAAAAAAAAAAAAAGCTTTTCTTGTGTAAATTAAAAAATATTATAAATATTATAAATAGCTTAAAGCACAGTTTGTGATCCATTCTTTAGCACAGGAACAATAACACATCTTGGAACGAGTGAACATCCTGATGAATTATGTGCTTACTCATGAGAACTACGGTACGTTGAAAACAATGATGTAATCAGGAACAGTGTTGTTTTTTTTTGTGTGTGTGTGTGTGTGTGTGTGTGTGTGTGTGTGTGTGTGTGTGTGTGTGTGTGTTTTTTTTTAAAGCAGCAGTTGCCCAGAATTTGTCTGATCAGCAGCCAGATTCTTAAATCTTCCTGAAGACTTTGGATATTTTTATACAGACCGATCTTAAGCTGAAAGTATTCTGACTGTGCACTTTATTCAAAATTAAACATACCTTCCATTCCGTAGATGGAGATAATTACACACACATCACAGACACACTGCGACTCGGACCAGCCTGAAGGTCTTGCGAGTTATTCTTGTGTAACTGATTATGAAAATTGTTGTATTTGGGCGGCTTGAGGTCGCACCAGGAGGATCTCACATTCTTACTCTTTCCTTCATGAACAGGACGTGTTTTAGCCAGAAGTGTACAGAGAAAGAGAAAGTACGAGTTCTTCACACGATCCTCACCTTCTCGCTCTCTTCTCGGCTCATGGCCAAAGCCAGCTGCAGCTGTAGCTCTTCCTCGCCGCTGGTCTGCGGCCGCGCCTGCTCCAGTTCTGTGGTCAGGTGACGGGGTGAGGTGGACACTGGGAGGAAGGACAGAGATAGAGATAGATATAGCAAAAAAAAAAAAAATATATATATATATATTTTTTTTTTTTTACTGTATATTAACGCATCAAAGTAAAAGCCATGTCTTTGAGAGACAGTATGGCAGTGACTGCCTCTGCATATTAAGTTCGCAGCGAGCACCCAAATGAGCGCGGCTCCATGCCCGGGTGCCTCTCTCGCTCGGGGAGGAACAATAGGGTGCCTGTGTAGGGCAGTTTGAGGTGCAGGAGTTTGTGTGTTTGTAGAGGGGGGTGTTGGTTGTTATTCTCTGTACAGGCTCCAGCACACACACACACACACACACACACACAAACACTTCGGTTGGTACTTGACCTTGCAACGAGAAGATGGTTTTTAGAGCAGAAATACCCAGTGCCTGGTATGAACCAGACTGTATAACAGAAGAATCACAGGGAGTACACCTACCTGTAGAGTGCTATTCACATGTTTAATCCAATAAACCTGCATTCTAAATATATTCAGACTTTAGTCCTCAATTATATATTGTATATAAAACTGATAATTGACCTGTTCTGTTTTATTCTGTTCCAAAGCAAAAAGGAGAAACGTTTGACTCCTGTCAGTCCAGAGCATGAATCTAATGCTGCAGAGGCCACAGGTTCAGCCAGGAACAAAAACGCAACTTTTTCCAATCAAACTACTCAGTTTGGGTGAGTCTATGGTCACCGAAGCCTCAGAATTCTGTCCTGAAACCTGATGTGGTCTTCAGCTGCTGTAGCCCGTCTGCCTCAAATGCATTATGCACTCGGAGATGCTTTTCTGCTCACCACAATTGTAAAGAGTGGTCAGGCAAGTTACCATAGCTTTCCTCTAAGCTCAAATGAGCCACCTCTGACCACTCTCATTAAACAGGGCGTGTCGTTCCACAGCACGGACCCTCACTGGATGTTTTTACACCAATCTATCTATACTCTCGAGAGTCTCCCTAATTTAGTCGTGTCCAATTCCTCCCCCGTCACTAGGGGCGCTCTTACATTAAGGCTACTACTACCATTCAGCCAAAGACCATCATGTGTTTCCTCCGAACCACATGACGCCAGCTGACCGCATCTTTTCGAACTGCTCGCTCATGCACCATTTTGGGCGGCGTAACACACTCGGGAGGCTTGATTGAGCTCACCCACGTCCCTGATTGGCTGTAGAGCCGTGATTAATGTGGAAGCACCAAGTACCTCTCATCCCTCCCCTCTGAGAGAGCTCGGCCAACCAGCACTCTCTTGACCTCCGGCTCCGAGAGGTTACAGCATCACCCGGGAATCGAACTCGCGATCTCCGGATGATAGGCCGAGCTTTACCACTGCGTCACTCGGAGGCCCCAAGTGACAGTTCTAATGTTTTTTTTTTTTTGTGGTAAATGAGAACAATCAATGCCAGTAATCTAGCACTTTTTCCCCAAAGGCGTGACAATACAGGTTACTCAACAGATCCAATCAAGGTGATAGACAGATTACCGTGTATAGACAGAGTGTGATGAGAAACAGAAATGAAAGCGTGACCGAGCATGGCTTACTCTGGCATGGCTTACTGTAAACCGAACCTTTAAAGATGAATGGACGGATCGATATATGTTTATGTATGCCTGGGATTAAATATCAGTGAAATTTGATGGAAATTTTAATTGCTTATTTATTTTTTTCTATAAACTTACAAGGAATCCTAACACAAACATGAAATTCTGATCTCGGCTCAAAGAAAAGTGACACAGGTGTGTCATTATCACTTTTCACATCTTTACGGGAACTCTAAGGGGAAATTCACTAGAGAAGGAGAAAAGAGAAAAAAATGTGGAAAGACTGGTATTCACTCAGACAAGGTAAAAAAAAAAATACAAAAAAACCAATAAGAGAGAAACAGGAAATCAAAGTTGTGTTTATTTGTCAGGACCGCAAGAGTGTAAGGAAGAGCTATTTAGGGGAAAAGCTAGCGCAGGCAGCTCGGAGATTAGGAAGCTCTTTCCTTGTAATGCGCCTTGCATTGCTGTGACATGATCCGGTAATTGAATCGTTGCATGAATGCGCAGGTGCGCTGTTCCTAAGCGAGCGGTTTGTGCATGTGAAGATATTCTGAAGGCACTATTTCCGTACCGCGGGGAGCATAGCCACGCTGCTTCTTTGAAAAGGAGCACAATTCTAGTTGCTATTAATAGATCCGGTTACTAATTTAAGGAAAACGGCATCTCTCCTGTCAAACTTTAACTCGTTATTTCTGTGCCGGAGGTGTGGAAAGAGGGGGGGGGGGGGGGGGGG